>LAPY01000195.1:29138-44245 GCA_000970635.1 Eragrostis tef
TCGTTGATACAACGGCAGTGCTGCCGGCCCCTGGTGGTCCCGTGCCTTTCTCCGTCTGGGTCCCACATGCCGTGTACGGGGCGGGCAAGCCCAGATCACAGAACCTGCAGCAGACTGTTTCGATCAGGCACATTACCGACAAGTCGGACGACAGGAGGCATCCGCATGGCTGGCGACTCTTGACTCCTAGTGATGGACGGCGCGGCCGCGGGTGCATGCAGTCAGTGCTTTAGGGTCAGTCTTATTGGCCTTTTTATTTGGTATTTATTAAGTGACACATCAGCAAAATAGATGACATGGCAAGATATTTAATATGAAAGAGAAGGGAAGCCTTTCATTAAGATAAAAGAGTAGTGACACTCTTTCCAAGTCAATGAAAGAATAATGAAATGTGCATTGAGACTCTTTTTCCTTTTATGTGAAAAAAAGTGCATCTCTATTGGTACACCTATGCAACAATTTAATGTCTCATTCAGCCTATGAAACTATGAAATAAAAGTGCATCTCTCAGTGCACTCTTTCATTCTCCTTTCATTAACTAAAAAGCTGATGTGTCATACTTAAAAAATATGAAATGAAAGACACCTCTGAGAATGACCTAATTAACGTACCAGAGAGCTGCCGCCACAACCTCGCGCTTGCCGGAGGGCCTTGACGGCCTCACCGAAAATTGGCGACACAACGAGCGGATAGTTTTTTTTTTAAGATACACAACGAGCAGATAATTTTTTTTAAGATATACAACGAGCGGATAGTGAAGAAGAAACAATCGAAGGATCCTCGAAGCTCCAAGTCCAATTCCTCCTTGTCATCTGTCAGGTATCCATTCCCACGTCAGGCCCCGTATTTCCTCGGCCAAATCCGGCGTCCGTCTTTTCCTACCCGTTTCTCTGCTGAACCAAAGGAAATTCAGCAGAACGGCGACGCCGCCGCATATTCAGTATATCTTCCCTTTCGCCGCCTCACATGCACGGGCGTTCAACGCAGTCAGATCCGGGCGCGCACGAGGACTGACGCTATGGGCGTGTTTGGATGAGACCCTGAGTCAGGCAGCCTGGCTCAGGCACGAGTGTCAGCCGCATCTGAAATCGGACGCCTGAGGTTGCTGCCTGACTCAGGCGAGTTTCTCAGGCTCTAACCAAACTAACCCTATCTGACGTGCGCTACAGACTAAAAAGGACCCGCCGCTCCTGGCGTATGTGCCCCCTCCAAATTCAACTGTTACCTACCGGTCAGCACAAGCAACATTTTCAAGAACTCTATTGGTCGCTTTCAACGCTCGACCTCGATCAAAAGAGGCATCACCATCCAGATATGATATCTAAAGGCGAAAAAACGTAGCTGATGCAGAAACTTTTGGTGGCAGCGCAACCGCACCTAATCTAGATTTTATAGAACATGTCCTAATCTCAATGCAACCCTCTCACAAAAAAAAAAGACGATATCAATGAAAAAGCAAATGGGACTGTTGTCCGCACCGAACAACATGATGCCACCGAGCGACAACAATGTATATATGCAGTTCAACAAGAGCGGTCGCAAAGAGAGAGAGAGAGAGAGAGAAAAGCGATCAGCAAAACCAAAGATGAAAAACGCGTACATAACCTGATAATTCCTTCAAGGCATTCTCTAATTTCAGAGTATCATAATGGACCAACCTCAATGTGGTTGCAACAGAGGTGCACAAGGTTGGATATAGAGTAAGTAAAGATGACCCCAGAAGCGTCTAGCATCCTTAACAAAGTTTTAAAGTAGTCTAAGTGCCCAATCATACATGGTCTCACTGTAGAGAGGTTAAATGTGATGAATAATGATATTATTAGGGTGCAAATTGGGTACCCTAGCTAGGTACCCCTCCAATCCTCAATAATTCAACCAAATGGACTGGAATATGCTTAACCCCTCCCGATTGATCACCTTGTGCAAACATAAATCCTAAGGTTATAGCCCAGTTTGAAGCCTTGAAGAAAAGGCAGGAAAAGGCTTACAAATGTGTACACAAAATAGAAAACTAATATAGTAGGACTAACTGAAATTTGTTGAGCCAGCTGAACACCAAAATTCATTAAGCCTGACGAATAAAGACGAGCCATACCTGCATTAGCTCTTCTACTTTCCTAGTGGTTCACATCCAGTTCCGTTGGGAGCTCCATGCATGCCTGAACCTGTAAATGAACAGAAATGGTCGCAACCACCAAACCAGGGCAAAATCCAATCCCTTTCACAATTCATACTCTAAAGCATCAATTAATACGAGCACCTCGGATTAGTAAAATCAGCTATGATGATCATGCACAGGCACAAACAGAAGATTACATCAGATAAATCCCGGCAAACAAATTTTGATCACAATGGTCACACACAAGTTCAGAGTAACTAGGATAACCATTATAACGTACTGGGTTCATTTCACAACAAAAGAAGCTCCATTTCATCAAGCAAATGAAAGATATCCCAGCCTCTACATCTGAAGATGTATTTGTCCCGTGCTTATTACAAGACTGTGCTAAGATGAAATGATAGAGCAAACAAAATACGATAGAGCTCAACTGAATGACAATTCACTTCGCAGTGCAATCGCGCTTATAAATCTTATTTCCTCAATGCCACTAAATTCAACTAGTAGGTATGGCATTGGACAGCTGCAGCGCGTCACCTCTTCTAGCTTCCTCCTCATCATCTGCATTAAACAAGGTTTGCACACATTACAGCACTGCCTATAACCACAAATCAACAGAAAATTTGGAAAACGAGATGAATCGACTATTCGACTGTCAAGGTAACGTTGTACAGTACCATAACAAAAGGTTTGCGATTGGCTCATTACTGGCAAAGTCTATGTGCAATGACGCTGACCCAAAGCCCCTTAAATGACGAAATTTTTTTGGAGGAATGGAAACCTGAAGAAGCAGCTAGCGTGTGGCTGCATGAGTATCAATCACTGCACCCTCCAACAAGAACTGAATCCTCAGGCACCGCAGCAAAATAAATCAAAATCAGCAGCCTGGACGCCCGGCTTCCAGGGAACTCCAAATCCAAGATCCTGTGGACTGTGACGAGTGTCTGCTGGCTGCTAAATACCGGCCGTTCCTATAGTTCAGTTCACCGACTCGATCGGAGATGCCACGGCCCCGTCGCTGAAAGAACGGACCGGAATTGTTCACAGGAGGCAGTGAGGTTCCAGTCAAGCAGCCACACAATCACTCATCTATTCCATGGACATGGAGAGGCAGCACGCGATCTCGCGGAAGTTGCGCCGGATCGTGAGCAGCGTGGGATCGGCGCGGAGGCGCGCGGCGGGTGGGAGCGAGAGAGGTTTGGGCAGGCGGGAAGGGTCAAGGGAGAAGACGGCAAGGGCGTGGCCGGCCGGCATCGGTGGCGAAGGCGCGCGCGGCGGACACTGCGAGACCGGGTGAAGGAGACTGTGAGGCGCACCGCCGGCGGCGGGGTAAAGTTTTGGGGGGACTTACTTGAAGAAGAGCGCCATGGCCATCTGGATGAGAAGTGCCGCGGCTGCTCCGATCGTAAGCTTCTTGAGGAGGTCCACGGGCGCGGGGAAGCGTCCGTGGCCGGCGACGACAGCGCCGTCTCCACCTCCGCCTTCGCCGCCGGCGCGGATGTGTGCGATGACAAGCGTGATGCTCAGGTAGAACGTCACCGTCGCCGCAGCAGCCAGCGCATCGGCGGCGGCGGCGCCAAGAGCGCGAACTAGCGCGCCGACGTCGCCGACGGCGGCAGGCTGCAGCACGAAGAGGATAAACTTGAGAGTACCGGCCGCTCCGCAGATGAGGAAGGTGGCGATCTCCGACACGCGCTTGTTGCCGGTGCCCATCGCGCCGCCGCCGGCGTTGTGGAGGTGGAGGAACGCGACGGCGGCGAAGAGCGCCCCCGTCGCGGCCAACAGCACCAAGACCTGGAGGAAGGGGAAGAAGAGTTCGATGTCGCTGGCGGTCGACTCGACGGCGCGGTCGAGCGTTGAGGCCTGAGGAGGGGACGTCGAGGCGCTCGGGACGGACGGCAGGTGGAGGAAGCGGAAGAGTTCGACGGCGGTGAGGGCCAGGAACAGGGCGGCGGAGGCGGCGAAACTTACGCTTACCATGGTGCTCGGCCGGAGAGGATCTTGATGTGTGGAGCGAGAGGTCGGCTTGCCGTTCGCGGAGAGGCGTTAACGTGCGAGGGTTCGCCTTTGGGGGAGGATCTTCAACTGCAGAGAGCGAAAGGAAAGAGCTCGTAAGGGAAAGGGTCCTGCTGCAATGGGGTTTATTGATATTCTGGTTTTGGTGAAGGAATGCAGTAGGCACCAACGGGGGCATGGAACGGAAGGAGCAGCCACTTGTTTATTCAAGGACATGAGATGCAATTTCTGCCGAGTTTCGCTTAAGTGGATGTTTTGTTGCTTTCAGAATGATGTGATGCTAACAGAGTTCCAGATTAATAATGTCCAACTGAATCAGAAAAGGGTTGGCATTTATATGATGCTAATTAAAGGGCTAGCTTGAGCGGTATATGGGACTGTTGAATTGGAATGTTTTTTGCTGCTTAAGTTTTCTACTTGAAAGAATTTTAGTTAATACTACCATTACATTAAACTTTTCAGATTTGAAGTTCTAAGTTGAAACTACATTTTTTTATGCAAATAATAGAAAGATGTGGAAAGGGAGTAACAATACCATAACCGGAAAGGACGATCCATTGACCATTGCTTGGATAGCAATCATTTGCTGACTCTCTTTGTGGTCATTTGCAGAAATTGTAGGATGGGCCAACTCCCATCGCCTGGAAGAAAAAAAAATGAAGTCTCATATGGAAAGAGCCCATACTCAATCCAAAACCTGTGCAGGCTGGGCAGTAAAGTGGGCTTTGCCCCTTGCGCAGCCTGGCCCATACAGCCATGCTCAAGCGCTCCGCCCCCATGCCTCCATCCGTGGATTGAACCACTCCCTCCAGTATTGCCTATTTTATCACCACATGAAAGAAGATTAGCATATGCAGTAGTAACTGTATGAAAGTTATGACAGCGACAACAAACTCTGCATCCTTGCCACCTTTTTTTTTTTTGCGAGCAGTCGGATCTGGAGCAAGTATGCGTTTTTTCGCATCCTGAAGGGCACCTTGGTTGGTCTCTGACGGGATAGCTCACTTACTGAAGCTTAATGAGGCTAGCAAGAAGTATAGGATGGTATGAACTTACTCATCAAGCTTTTATCCCAAAATTTGGCGACCAAAAGGGCAGAACAAGTTAGCACCGCAAAACGAGCACAAAAGTAGACAGACCTGCAGACAAACCTGGCAGTGCCATGACACGGGTGGCACTGAGAAGCTCAGCTCAGCTCAGCATAAGCCATGGACTCCGATAGCAACGGCCATCTGCAGATGAGATAGTATCAGATCCGCGAGCAACCGAGCTTGGTGAGGGAGAGAAATGAGCTAGGCGAGGGACCTCATTTGAGTTGGAGCTCGAATGCTCAGCAAGTGGTCTCCTTCTCACCATCTAAATAGCAAGTGGATAGGTTCAAAAAAATAAATAGCAAGTGGATGATATGCGCCTGTGCAACGGCTCCACGACGACTCCACCAATCAGAGAGCAGATGAGATAAGAACAGCGCATGCGCCACACATTTTACAGTAACCCGATTCCGGTTTTATCGAGGGAATCTACTGTTGGTGATGTAGTGGCCGGGTCGGCTAAACAACGTTGTACTAAACAACCGGTGTCCCGGTAGCCTTTTTAGAGCTTGAAATGGCCTGATTCCATCAGCAGAAGGGACACGGAGAAGGACGGAAGAAACCACAAAATGTGGGCATGTCGACGTACATGTAGGATTGCAAAGACAAGATACTGGTAACAACTGCTGCTGGTCATACAGGATTTGATCCTGGATCTGGTAGGTAAAAATGGATCAAGTTTAGGAATTAGACTCCTCAAATAGAGATAAAACCACAGAGTGGGGTTCAACTGCTGTATTGTTCAGTCCAAATCCTAGAATTCAGCGGAAAGATCCACTCGAATCTCTATACACAAAATATTAGCACGGCATCCCCTGCGCCTGTTACCATTACGACAACGCACTTGTTTTTGAGTACGAGCTCACAACTTCCCTCTAGACCTACTAGCTGCTCTTGAAGTTCCATCTCTTAATGGATAGTTTTTTTTACTAACATATAAGAAATTTTAAGGGACAACACAAGTAACCTACAATCCCAACCAGAGGCCCAACGCATTCAGTTACTGGGTTCCTGACGCTCCCGAGGAGTCTCCACCCAACAAACCCAGAAAGAAATATCGGCCCAAACAGAATCGACCCGTGTGTTCGCGCGCTATTGTAGCATTGAAACTACTGTGGCGTCTGTCTGTTGTAGTAACATATTTACAGTGTCACGTGACAAACTCTAGCAGTCGACAATGAACACAGCGCCACACAAGTCACCAGATTATGATTGATAAGCAAAAGCATGCTGGCCTGGGCGTCACGGTAAAAGGTTAAACCCAGGAATGTTGAAACCAACAGCAACGAACTTATTCCTGGCAGTGTTAGGTTTTTTGGACTGTGAGGTCAGGACATCAGAATTACCGCGTGAGCTGGTCCAGCGATCACTGTTTAATATCGATCCTCGCGGATAGGATTAAACATTATAGTTCAGACTTCAGAGAACGTCACTTCCGATGTTGCGTACGTAGCTGATAGTCGTAGCACTACTTTTTTGCTTCTAGAAAACTTCACACACGACTGGGTTGGTTACGTACTTACGTGATGTCTGAAGCTACGAGCTCGTTTCGTCAGCAGTCAACGCGAACTCAACTCAGCTGTAACGTATGGCTCAGGGTAGCATCTGCCTCCGCCGTTTCCGGTCTCCTTATCCGCACGTCTCTTTCTTGGCAAAGAAATAGAAATCGACGCGACCCGCGACCAGGTCATCCTCGCCGCTCGCTTTCGATGGAACGTCTCTTGCTTTTGGTGCGGCGGCGCGTACGTTGTCGTCAGCGGTCAGCAAAATATGGATCCACGACCACGACCGACAAAACCTGGATTGGCAACGAATGCCAACTGCGGGTCAAATCAATTCTGAAACGAATGCAATCCAAGGAAGAGAAATTCCAGAAGACGCAGGAAAACTTCGAAGAAGATTACTGATATGTTCTACATACTGGTGCATGCTGTGAATCCTCCTCCAATTTTTTCTCAGGCCCTCTCAATTGATCTCTATCTAATGCATAAGGATCCCACAACTTTTGGCAGCTGCAACAATGACCATGACTTCTCTATCTCTCTTCTTTTTTTCTTCTCAAATAAGGACCATAACTCCTCGTGCCGTGGTACGTACGTAGTATCTTGCTCTGTATAGAATATGCCTATATGCTCCAACTTCGAAGCAAAATGGTTGTAATCCTTGTCTGTTATCGAACTGATGATTACGGCCATGCTTTGCAGCTTGGACCACAGCACGTTCAACCAACGTGCGATGTTACCGGAGAATCTCACAATAGTCAGGCAGTTCACATAGGTAGAAGTATCAGAATGTTGAATGCAGTGCATACGGTACGGACAAATATTCCGAGTAGTATAGCCTTGTTGAGTCCAAGAGATCATGAGATTCATGACCCATCAAAATTGGAGTAATATCCATGATCCCCTCCACATGAAGTTCTCTCCATGTCTCGAATTGTTTTTTCCTGAGTGTAAGTAAACTCATCTACCCATTTTTCGCGACCATGCCAGGGCATGTTTTTCTTTTAGAGGGTAAAACTCATCTACCCATGAAATTAAAATACCTGGCATTCTTGTGCATTATGTGCTTAATGTACTCATCAAGTGCTTACTAATCTCTCTTGTTTCTTTCTCTGAGCGTTACGAAAAAAGAACCCAATGAAGCATTTCCTTTTTTCAAAGCATACAGTTCATGGAAGTACAGACTGATCACACACTTTGCGATCACACAATATCACAAGGAAATCACAACTTAAGCAGATCAACGTTCTTGGGCACAACCCACAATCTTATGGTGGATAAATCAGGACATCTGCGTATGTGTAATCTCATAATCCAAATAGCTTTTACAAGTATCATTAGAGCTTTACGTTCAAAAAAAATGGCTAATATTCTTTTTTTTGCGATCTTACTCTCACTATAACACAATACCAGGCAGTTAGATCAACTTATTTTTCATAGAGTACTAGATAGCTTTTTGGACTTTAAAAGTCCTCCATCATAAACTACCTTCCTTTTAAACTAAGTAGCATAGTCAACAAGAACGAGCAACAGTTAGTTTGCAATAAAATTACATGCATAACTTGGATATAGCACGAATGACCCCAGCTGCCTCTATCTTCTCTTACAAGTGCCAAACTATTACTGAATGGCCAATAATCATGGTCTTACTGCAGCATGGATTTAGAAATAAAACCCATAGCATCATGGGTTATTTCTGGGCTGTGATATGATTAACCCATAAGGAATAATAGAAGTAAAAAATAAAATAAGCTATCAGCATGTGTAATCATATCCAGCAATCTATAATTAGATAACCCCAAACCAGCTCCTTTCAAATTAACAGTCACCATAAGCCCTAAACCTGTAACTGGAAAGCAAAGGCTCTGGGCATCCAGCACACAGTTGGCAAAAGTCATCGCACCCACACTTCTACGTTCTAAAACACCCATACAGTCACCTCAGATTGGTAAAAGCAGCCATAATTATGTACGGGCACTAGACAGAAGATGTTATCATAAAAAATCCACTCCACACATTCCCATATCTTGTAGTATCAAATAGCAGTAGATCAATATGCAAGTTTTGATCATTATAGCCACACACAAAGTTCATAGTATTATCCCGGACTTGACTCGTAGAACCAGAAGTTACTAGCACGGTCATATTTAGGCGAATGTTACACACAAAGCTATTCATCCAGGTGATGTAGTAGAAACCTGCTCTGTCATCGATGGAAACTTCAGGAGGCCCCCGCGAAGAACCTTGATTGTAGCCAACCAGCACCTGTTCCAGCTTGATTTTATTATCTGCATCAGACAAAAATTCCCACATCTTATCACATTTATGTAACAGAATTGTCAAGAAACACGTAAAAGCTTTGCGCATTTCAATAAGTTGATGTTCTACAGTCAGTTGAGAAATGTGACGAAATTAACAGATCGAGCATTGCAACAAATTTAAAACCATTGTACTGTAAACATATATAATTGCATAACATAACCATATGTCATAGGGGTTTGATATTGGCTGATCGCCAACCGTATGTGTGGATGATTAAAGGTAAAGGATCATGCAGCATGCCATGGTCCAGGAATCAAGTCAGCAAAACAATGACACTTCCGAGGTGAGCTGAAGACCACCAACAAGCTCAATGGCTTAGGCTCCTGCCATCCAAGAACTCCCGGTTCAAGATAACGCAATGGCGTTGCGTCGTGCACGCCAAAGGGAATCACAGCTAGTCTGCCAGCAGCTGAAGAATGACCGGGAGCTCTTGTCAATTCCCCCAACCCAATCGGAGATGGCCTCGCACCGGTTAGGGTATGCGGTGGCAAACAGTATCCTTGCCGTATGGAGGCATGGACAAGAAGACATGTCCCAGTAATTTGATGTTTCAGTGACAAATTTTTTAGAAAGGTGGATGGGAAAAAATCATATGTTTGGCAATGGGTCATCTAAAGGTAAATCGGGAGCAATCTTGATGGGATCAACATTGACAGGCTTGATGTTGTCTCCATCAACATCAATACCTTTTCAATTGAAGCATCAGTGAAAGATAACAAGAACAATATGGAGATGAGACTAGTGACTATGTATGGCCCGGCACAAGAGAAGATAAGGACAACTTCCTTCTTGAATTGTCCCGGATCTGCAACAGTAAAAACCTACCAATGGAGATGAGATTTCAGCATACTAAGGTTCAGCTCCGAGAAAAATAAAACTTTCCAATGGGGAAAATGGACTGACTTATTCAATAAAATAATCAACACATATGAATTGAGATAAATCTTTTTGGCAGGTGCGAAATACACTTGGAGTAACAACCAAGTGAGTCCCACACTTGAGAAACTGGACAGGATAATGATGAGTGCTGAATGGGAAACAAAGTTTCCCCTATCTGCAGTCAAGAAGCTTCCCAGATTCCTATCCGATCGTAACCCTCTTATATTTACCACAGAACCTCCTGCTCCTCTGCAGCAGAGGCCTTTCAGGTTTCAACTCTCTTGGCTCAAACAAGCTGAGTTCAAATTGAAAGTGAAAGAAATATGTGACAAACCTGTACAAGCCAAATCAAGTTTGGATGTTTGGATGATAAAAGAACGAAGGCTGAAAACCTACTCTAAAGGTTGGGGAAATAAACTGAGAGGAGACATCAGGAAAAAGAAAATTGATTTACAAGATGAACTGATGACCATAGAAATTCTGGAACAGGACAACATGTTGGATGCCATCCAATTAGCCAGAAAAACTGAGATTCAAGTGGAGCTACTTAAAATTTATGATGATGAGGAAAAGTATTGGAATGAAAGAGAAAACTCCACCTGGCTGTTGAAGGGAGACATCAATATACAGATAACTTTTACAGAATAGCCAATGGAAAGAAAAAGAACACTATTTAGTCTCTGCAGCAGGATGGTAGAATCATAGAAGGTGATGAAAATCTACTAGAAGTCTAGAACATGCAACAAAGTACTACGAAGATCTATTTGGCCCTGGTACATCACCAGGGATCAAACTAGACGACAAATGCTGCACAAAACAGGAAAAAGTGGCTAATGCAGACAATGAATGTTTAATAAGGGAGTTTAAAGCTGCTTTTTTTCAATGGAAAAAAACACTGCCCCATGCCCCGATCATCTTCCTGTTGAATTTTATCAGGCCTGTTGGGATATTATGATGATTTGCTGAAATTATTCAATGACTTCTTCCTGGAAAAAATTGGATATGGGAAGGTTAAACTATGGTGTCATCACCCTTTTACCAAAAATAAAGGAAGCCAGCAAGATTCCACACTATCATCCTATATGTCTTTTAAACGTGAAATATAAGATCTTCACTAAGGTGCTCACTATAAAAAATTGACGGGCAGAGGAAGACCGCCTCCCCGCTTTTTATTAAGAAGATGCAGGGCTCGAACCCGGGTCTCCCTGGGAGCAAGCTCTCATAGCCGGTCGCCCGCGAGTGAACCTGCTAAGGTGCTCACTATAAGAATGCAGTCATTGAACAGGCTAATCAATAGGTGTCAAAATGCTTTTATAAAGGAAAGGAACATTATGGAGGGAGCCATTTGCTAACACAAGATTCCGCATGACACAAAACAAAAGAAACTAGAAGGCCTATGACAAGATAAGCTGAGAGTTCTTGTTTTACTGTCTAGAATGCAGGGATTTCAAAAAAAAAAATAATGGTGTGACTGGATCAAAATGGTAGTGACCAAGGGAACCCTGGGTGTGAAGTTAAATAATCAAATGGGAAGTTACTTCCAAAGTGGGAAAGGAGTAAGGCAAGGTGATCCTTTGTCACCTTTCCTGTTCAACATTGCAGCAGATACTTCGGCACAGATGGTGAACATGGCACAACAAAATCAGCTGATCAAAGGGCTAATGCCACATTACATTGAAAATGGTGTAGCTGTACTTAAATATGCGGACGACACTATTGTGTGTCTGAAAGACAGCCCAACTGATGCTGTGAGTATGAAGCTTCTTTTGTACATGTATGAAACAGTGTCAGGACTTCAAATCAATTTTCAGAAGAGTGAAGTGATGATGGTAACACATGATACTGAAAAGGAGAAATTCTACTCTAATTTATTCAATTGCGCAGTATCATGTGTCAAGACTGCATGTGATTGACTGAATTCCATTAGAAGGAAAATGTGGCAAAAAATGGATGGTTGGCAGTGAGGATGTGTAACTATAGGAGGCAGGAAAATACTGATTGACTCCAGCTTAAGTTGTGTGCCCACTTACCACGTCTATGTACCTGCTGCCGAAAACTACAATAGAGAGAATTGATAAAATCAGGAAAAAGTTCTTTGAAACAAAAAGGAAGTACCATCTGGTTAAGTATGTGCATGCCTAAAAAGAAAGGTGATTTGGGGATCAAGAACCTGAGGAAGCAAAATATAAGTCTTTATGTGAATGGTGGTGAAAAGTTGAAACCACTGTGGCTTATGGCAGGAGATTGTGAACAAAAGTACATCAAAGAAAAAAGGCATCTCCCAACTCAACAAGAAAGCAAGTGGCTCCCCTGTGTGGAGTGATTTGCTGTCTATCAGGGAGTATTACGTACAAAACAAGAACTTTATCCTGGGAAATGGGAAAATGATTAACTTCTGGGAGAACTGTTGGTGTGAAAAAGTACCTCTGAAAGTGAAATTCCCTTAATTATACGAATTTTGCAATGAGAAAAGGGTGACTGTAAAGGAAATGAAAGCTAAAAATGGCAAGAAATTCCATATGGTTGGCCTGGCAGCAATATGCTGGGCGACCTGGAAGCTGAGAAACAGAGTCAGTTTTTATAAAAACCATATTTGATCTCCTACTGAGTCTGCATTATATTTGGGCATGTCTAGCTACAGAAGGAGGAAGAGGGAAAAGCGCTTTCAGAAGGAGCTGACACACTCAAGGAGGCCGTGCTACAAATGCACGCAACAGCGGGTGAAGTACCGGCGAACAACAGGAGAATCGCTCTGTCAACAGGGTGATACGGTGCAGGCAAACTCAAGGTTCCAGTCACCATGCAGAAGGGAGGAAAAGCATCGGAGACCTGCGTGCTCTATGCGTGTGGCCATCGTAGTTAGGCGTTAATCGTTTCAAACTCAATGTGGGGCCGGCAGTGGCGCCAAGACTTGTAAATAAGTAAAGTACATTTACTTACAGCAGTACTACTGTTTACGTTTCTGCCAGAACGCTTTGATACGATACTCGTTGTGATTTCGTTACAACAAGCAATGAAATCCCAGGGCGTGCCCTGTTATGCAAAAGAAATTCGCGCACATTCACAGCAGTCACCAGTCAACAGTCATGTGTTTAATTCTAATAACTCAGAGTAATCTCACACTCGCATCCGTTCCGACTCCTGACTCCTGAGGCTATTGTGCGGCGACGAAGCTCATATAAGGTTTAAGTGTTAGAAGGTGGGGATTTCATCTTCTACGTCTTAGTCTTAGCCCAGTCGGTAGTTAGTGACGGCGTTGCCCGGTGGACTGGGCGGCTGTAGGCAAGGTTGCAGCGACGACAAAGAAGGGGAATTTGAGGTGTTACTCACAGATTAGAGCGAGAGGGCGATGAGACCGACGAGTGCTGCTGTGTCGATCCGAGAGTGATCTTGGTAAGGAGCATCTGTGCTGGCCTGTCTCCGGCGACGGCACCGCCGCCAGCGCAGACATGCGCAAAGACGAGGGCTACGCCGAGGAAGAAGGTGGTCGCCGCAGCAGCAGGAAGAAGAACATGGACCGCAACCATACCAAGCTCCAGTGCTCGCGGGCCCTCGTCCGCGTCGGCTGCGGGTTGCACGAACAAGAGTAGCAGGCTAACCGCCGCCGATACGATGACGGCGGCGAGTTCCGTGCGGGCCCCGCCAGCGGCGTGACGCAGCTGGCGGTAGATGGACGCCACGCCGGTGAGGAGGGCCCCCATCGCGGCCAACGGCAGCAAATTCAGAACTGCTTGTGCCGAATTCGTGGTACCCTTGTTGTTGAGGGAGGAGAAGAGCTCGAGGGCGGCGATCGACACCCACAGGGCGAGCACGGCGACGGCGGAAGATGCGCTCAACATGGTGTTCGGCCGGGAATGGGAAAGGGAGAATCGGTGGCGTGCTAAGGTTTTTAGCTAGTTCTAAATCTGAGAGGGGAGGAGGGAGGTGTCCGGCTGATGCTGTGGTGGGTGGTGAAACTCGGTGGGAACTGGGAAGAGGAGGAAGGAGAACTATTCGTCGATGGGGAAGAAATACATCGCCGCGTGTCCGCTCATGATTGGTTTCGCTCATGCACCCAAGACATCCTTTGCCTTGCCTTTATGTCGCTATCGATGACAGAGTTGCCCTAGCATATGAATTCTAACGGAAACTACCATTAGCGACCGGTACTTCTTTCGTGGTTATGATACGTTATTACGTTTATTTGGTAGCTTAAAACCAGATGGGTAAAGCGAGACTGCTTAGGACAGGGGACAAATTTTCCTAGTGCCAGTGAGAAATTGACACGTGTATCACCACACACATCACTCAGATAACAGGTGCCCAATTCCACTAGAACGCGTGTGCGAAATTTCCTGTGATCTTATATGCAAAACAAATATAGGAAATTTCCTGTGATCATGGGTGGGTATCCCATGTGTTACCAAATTTTAAGTCTCCGTTCATCTCAAAAAAAAAAGATTTAAGTCTCCGTTCGAACTTGGAGTGGGTATCCCATGTGATAGATTTAAGACGCAATTGGAGTGGTAGTCAAAAATGTTGTTTCTGCAATAGCAATGAGACAATAAAACATCTCTTCTTTGACTGCAGCAATGCAAGAACCATTTGGAGGATTATAAACATCGCTACCGGGTTACCCCTACCTAGATCNNTTGAGCACGAGACAATGGACAATTCATTGTCCGTTCAATGTATTTATACATGATGAATCAAAATACTCCATTCTCTCATAAATTGATCTGGAAGTTGAAAATTCCTCTAAAGATCAAGATATTCCTTTGGTACCTTCAAAAAAGGATAATTCTAACAAAGGACAACCTTGCAAGACGCAATTGGAGTGGTAGTCAAAAATGTTGTTTCTGCAATAGCAATGAGATAATAAAACATATTTTCTTTTGACTGCAGCAATGCAAGAACCATTTGGAGGATTATAAACATCGTTACCGGGTTACCCCTACCTAGATCAGTAACTCATATGTTGGGAAATTGGTTATCGGGGGTAGAGCTAAAAGAGAATAAAAAAACTATCTTAGTAGGGACGTCTGCTCTATGTTGGGCCATATGGCGTTGTCGAAATGATTTGGTTTTTGATAATGTCAAATATACTTCATTTATGCAGGTTGTTTTCAGAGGGACATATTGGCTGCAGTTTTAGTCTTTGCTGCAGCGTGATGAAACAAAAGAGAGACTCCGATCGGT
>LAPY01000195.1:254955-274454 GCA_000970635.1 Eragrostis tef
GGCCAGGGCGGCCGCCCCGCGGCGGGAGACGGATCCCAAGAAGCGGGTGGTGATCACGGGCATGGGCCTCGTCTCCGTATTCGGGAACGACGTAGACACCTACTACGACCGCCTGCTCTCCGGGGAGAGCGGCATCGGCCCCATCGACCGCTTCGACGCCTCCAAGTTCCCCACCCGCTTCGCCGGCCAGATCCGGGGCTTCTCCTCCGAGGGATACATCGACGGAAAGAACGACCGCCGCCTCGATGACTGCCTTCGCTACTGCATCGTCAGCGGCAAGAAGGCGCTCGAGTCTGCCGGGCTCCCGCTGGCCTCCAAGCCCATGGAAAAGGTAGCACTCACGACACAGCTTGGATTATTCATAATGCATCATCTTTACTGGATCGAATAGTCAAACTGACGGAGTGTTCCTTGTACTTGTCAATTAGCGAGTAAAGTTGGGAGCTTTTTGGCCACGGAAACTGTCATTGGGTTTACGCTTTTGATAGATCAGGGGACTTTGGCATTAATCGTGCGATGATGATACTCTTTTCCTTCTATTGGTTGGAGCTGAGTTCTGGATACTCAGAATCACTGTCCTGGTGCTGAGAATTATGTTGAGATGTAGACGTTAAGTAGTGGTGGTGGCATGCAATTTGATCTTGGCAGAATAGTCCCCGTAGGTAGATCTCGAGCAGTAACAAAGTAAATGTGACATCTTGGAGTATCAATTCTCGTTGATGCAAAAAAGATGATAAGCTTGCTTTCTTTAGAACTGAAGCTAGTTGATGCTAGTATCGGTTACTGCAATTTGAGTTGATCCAGTTGGGATCATAGGGATTGAAAGACAATAATTTCGTTTCAGTTGTTAAAAGAGTAGTTCAATTCAATCTTGCATGTCGCATGAGCTCTTCTTAAGAATGTTGATGGGAGCATTGCTTCATCTTGTTTAGAAAGTGTAAAGGGTGTATGATCTCACCATTGAGATTTGTGCGACAGCACAGATGGTAGCACACATATATTTGGGGTGAAAGGTGCAATGCATTGGATAGGCTAAAGCAGAACACTGATTTATTTGGAACTGCGGTGTATTAGAGGTCTTTCTTTTTTTTTCTTCTTGAAATTAGAGGTCTTTCTGTTCAGTAATGGTGGCGTTCATCTGCTTTGCTTCTTGATATAGATCTTTGTTTGTTTCTAATTTAGAGCTGTGGTTGTTGAATGACACAGATAATGAAGGTTTTGCTTTGATTTGAGTAAAAAAAAATTGTGCTGTATAGGGAGGATTCTTGAGCGAGTAACTTGCCTTGGGATTTTTTTTCCCTTAGTAGAATGTTGTGGTATGGATCCTGGTTTACGACAAATTGCAAAGGACATTTAGTTAACAGTTTTAGGTCAGTTTGAATGGAGTGCTTTTATTGCAAATGATTTAGTGGAATGACTTAAATCTGAGACAACACTTGAGCTTTCCTGCATTTAACGATCCCCACGGATTGTTCCAATATTATGGCAAGGTAGAATCTCCAGAGATGATTTTCTATATTGACTTGATTTTTTAGTAATCCTGCATCAGATACTTTCTTTTGTGAAGGATATTTGGTCCTAATTGCTGTAAAATTACCTCTTGCAGATTGACAAGGCCCGGGCTGGCGTCCTTGTGGGTACTGGTATGGGTGGCCTTACAGTGTTTTCTGATGGTGTTCAGAATCTTATTGAGAAGGGCTACAGAAAAATAACTCCATTTTTCATCCCATATGCTATCACAAACATGGGATCTGCCTTGCTCGGGATGGACATTGGTTTCATGGGTCCAAACTACTCTATCTCAACTGCCTGTGCTACCTCGAACTACTGTTTCTATGCTGCAGCGAATCATATTCGCAGAGGCGAAGCTGATATAATGGTTGCTGGTGGTACTGAAGCTGCAATCATTCCAATTGGTGTTGGTGGGTTTGTTGCATGTAGAGCACTGTCACAGAGGAATGATGACCCGAAAACAGCATCCAGGCCTTGGGATAAGGAACGTGATGGTTTTGTCATGGGTGAAGGAGCTGGAGTACTGGTAGGTTCTACTTTACACTTCTCTGGTACCTTTAAGCCAGTAAAGGGTAAAATAGTTTTTATTTCTTTTTTCTTGCCATATTTCAGTATGTTCAGCGGTCAATTGTATTCATGTTCGATGTACCACATTTTAACCGTTAGACATCGTCTGCTATTTTCCTGTCATTAGAACTTAGTCATAAGGTGTTGCTCACAATCTTTTCATAGAAATTATAATTCCTAGTTCTGTCGTTCTCATTTTTAATGTCATTTTGAATATACGATCATAGATATTCTAATTTCTAGTTCTGTCAATGTGGAAAAGGTCATGGAGAGTCTAGAGCATGCAATGAAACGTGATGCTCCGATAATTGCGGAGTATTTAGGAGGTGCTGTGAACTGCGACGCTTACCACATGACTGACCCAAGATCCGATGGTCTTGGCGTCTCATCATGCATTACGCAAAGTCTTGAAGATGCTGGTGTGGCAGCAGAGGAGGTAATGCGATTTTTCAATTCATACGAACCACTCATGTTCATTTGCCCCCTTTTCATAAACTTCTGTGTTTTGCAGTTTCAATAATACTTGTTTGGTCTGGCTAGCTTTGAATCATGAATCACAATTTCTTTGCAATTAACTTTTGATAAATGCAATTAACTTACCTGTTGACAGTAAGCTTAGATTGCGTGTTCGATATGATATACAAATATATGGTTTGTAAGAGCTTATCTTGAATTTGCAAATGCTTAGAAGTTCCAAATGAATGAAAAAACCAAACAATATTTGCAGGTCAATTACATCAATTGCCATGCCACGTCCACCCTTGCTGGTGATCTGGCAGAAGTGAATGCCATCAAGCAAGTCTTTAAGGACCCTTCTACTTTACACTTCTCTGGTACCTTTAAGCCAGTAAAGGGTAAAATAGTTTTTATTTCTTTTTTCTTGCCATATTTCAGTATGTTCAGCGGTCAATTGTATTCATGTTCGATGTACCACATTTTAACCGTTAGACATCGTCTGCTATTTTCCTGTCATTAGAACTTAGTCATAAGGTGTTGCTCACAATCTTTTCATAGAAATTATAATTCCTAGTTCTGTCGTTCTCATTTTTAATGTCATTTTGAATATACGATCATAGATATTCTAATTTCTAGTTCTGTCAATGTGGAAAAGGTCATGGAGAGTCTAGAGCATGCAATGAAACGTGATGCTCCGATAATTGCGGAGTATTTAGGAGGTGCTGTGAACTGCGACGCTTACCACATGACTGACCCAAGATCCGATGGTCTTGGCGTCTCATCATGCATTACGCAAAGTCTTGAAGATGCTGGTGTGGCAGCAGAGGAGGTAATGCGATTTTTCAATTCATACGAACCACTCATGTTCATTTGCCCCCTTTTCATAAACTTCTGTGTTTTGCAGTTTCAATAATACTTGTTTGGTCTGGCTAGCTTTGAATCATGAATCACAATTTCTTTGCAATTAACTTTTGATAAATGCAATTAACTTACCTGTTGACAGTAAGCTTAGATTGCGTGTTCGATATGATATACAAATATATGGTTTGTAAGAGCTTATCTTGAATTTGCAAATGCTTAGAAGTTCCAAATGAATGAAAAAACCAAACAATATTTGCAGGTCAATTACATCAATTGCCATGCCACGTCCACCCTTGCTGGTGATCTGGCAGAAGTGAATGCCATCAAGCAAGTCTTTAAGGACCCATCTGGCATAAAAATAAATGCAACCAAGGTACTTGATTTAAACTATTTTGTTCTATGGGAAACTACTGCATATGCCCATCCTAATATAATTTTCCATTTGTAGTCCATGATTGGACATTGCCTAGGTGCAGCAGGTGGTTTGGAGGCCATTGCTACTATTAAAGCGATAACTACTGGATGGGTGCATCCTAGCATAAACCAATTTGTAAGTATTGCACAGTAAATTAGTTAGAAAACATCTGCAATCTGAGGTAAAATGTCACTTGAAAAACTGACCTACATTATCTGCTAATTGCAGAACCCAGAGGAAGCAGTTGAATTCGACACAGTACCTAATGTAAAAAAGCAGCATGAAGTGAATGTTGGTGGGTGCCAACGCCTATTTTTGCATTCAACCTCAAACTCCTTTTCCCATCCCCTTCTCTCTCTGGCCTCATTTTTATATGCTATTTATCTGCAGGTATTTCTAACTCCTTTGGATTCGGAGGGCACAATTCGGTGGTGGTGTTTGCACCATTTAAGCCATAATGTGCTACTTGCTTCACAAATCTTGATCAGAGCAGCAAGGGTCTTTCTAGGAATTTCTGTGTTAATCCTTTGTGTTTTCTTTGGAGGAACAACTTATTTGATAGCAGGCCATGTTACAGAAGAACCGAAATCCTTCAGGTAAGTCCATGTTCAGTTAGATGATAGGGGCCATGTAACGTTGTTTGGCAATCATTTGTAATTGCTTGCACTTTCTTCATGTAATGGAAGAGGCGGGAATTTCTCGTGTTGTTCTGTAGAGCTCATTTAGACCACCGTATTCAATACCATACAAATGTATTGGAAGCCGGGAATTGTGTCTGTACTACTGGATTTTCACAATTCTATACAGTCGCAATTTCTTTATTCTTTCAAAAGAGAAGGAAAACATAAGTATATTTTTGTGCAAAGGCTAATACAGTTGATATTTCGTTTAGGAATTGTGTCTGCCCTACTGGATTTTCACAATTCTATACAGTCGCAATTTCTTTATTCTTTCAAAAGAGAAGGAAAACATAAGTATATTTTTGTGCAAAGGCTAATACAGTTGATATTTCGTTTGAGACGAGTTAACATTTGGGGAATTTTGCTTGAAAACGTACGTGGACTTCATCATCCACCGTCCGAATCCAACGGTGCGGAGTCATAACTGCCGTTCGATCTCTTACCGTAAATTTCTATAGTAATTAATAATTGTGGGGGTGAACGCAAGCAGAAGACCACCAGAGCTTGCGACGTGCGGCGGCTGAACGCAACCCCCAGCGGCGTTGGCTGTCGGCACGAAGCACCGCGACTTCTGAATTCAAGAAGAAGAGAAAGGGACGGTGTCATGGTGACTGAAAAGGTGCACTAGCCTAGTCCGTGCTGATATATCCATATGGACCGTGTTTTTCAGGGATGATGTGTTAGTCCTGTTGGAATGACGCACACCATGCCACAAGATGCAATGTACCAGTACAGTTTGGAAGAAGGGGATGTTTTGGTTGAATGCTCGGAAGGGCCAGACCACGGCGGGAGGGGAGCATATGCATCCTCGCGCGGCATTTCTTCCAGCAAGGCAGCAGACCGTGGCTGGCAGAACGCGTTCGCCTGAGCAACGCTTGCTGGCTATTATTAGAGCGCCGCCGCTGCATCGTGGCTACCCAGCTGCTAGAGTTCTGAACTGTGAGCCACCAATATGAGCAGCGCGGCCATGAACAACGGCCATAGAAGATGAGGCCGACGTCTGCGCTCCACGTCTCGGCTTGCCGGATCTGCGTATCGATTCGTCCGTGCGTCTACAGGGCCATATACTTCACTGCTCAAATTTTAGTTTGGCCTGATGGATGCTGACATTTGGGCACAACTCTGCGCTCCGTGAGCCTGGCAGCCTGCGCCCGCGCACGCGTGCAGAGCTTGAATCCAGCGGAATGGCATCAGTCAGCGCGGCGCCTCGAGCAGGCAATTTTCCGCCACCGATGACTCCGACTAGAGGTCACACCGGGGCCGCGACGCCTGTGCGGGCCGTGTGGCTCTTCCACGGGAAGCTCTGCAGGGTGGGTGGCGACGACGACCGCGATGGCCACGAAGCTTTGTATGGTGGACGATTGGCGGCCCTCATGGCGGAATCGACAGTGAAATCGTGAATTCGGATGATCGGAGAGAAGCAGGACCTCCGTTAGATTACTTCAAAATTCAAATCGGAACGGCGGAGAGCAGTGGCCGGCGCTTCGGTCCATGCCCAGGACGGGGGGTGGTCGCTATTCGAAATAGCGTCCGCCCGGTCACTATTCGAAATAGCGTCCGCCCGGTCTGTGTCGCTCGTTGCCGTTCGATTGGACACGTGCGATCCGGATTCGGCAGGGCGGGGGTCTTTTTCTGGCTCTGGAAGCGGATGCGGCGGCGTCCCCTGTTCCGGCGGAGCGCCGGAGCACGGCGCAGGCGGTGGCGGGGCTCGACGGCGATCGTTTGTTTGGTGGTCGCACAGATTACAGCCGCTGCTTTTTTTCCACGGGTTGATATATGTCGTTTCGCATTCGTGCGTGCAGGGAGAGAGGAGATGGGCGGCGGCGCGTGGAACGCGGCGACGCGCGCCGCCGCCCGCGAGCGCATTTCGTCGCCGCGCCACCATTTCAACGAACGCGTTTCCCGGAAAGCACAATCTCCATCGACGATGAGGACGCCATTGTCAGCGTCGGATGATGCACGGGGACTCCCCAAACGACACGCCATCAAACGCAGCACTGCGCTCTGGCGCTCGACACACAGAGCACGTGGCGCCGCGCGCGCACTCCATCTTTATCTCTCTGCCCAGCGCAGGCACATTTGTCTTCCTTCCTCCAGCGCTCCGTCCGGGACAGCAGGCCATCCCTCCGCGTCGGCCGGGCACGGCCATAAGCTTGCCGCAGTAAGCCGGGATCGATATAGGCTCGTCAGGTTCGTCGTGTTCCCGTGGCAATGGGCACACCTCTTCTCCGGAGGTGGCGGCGAGGGCGCCGGTGGGCTCGGTGAGTTCGGCGCACACGCATGCACGGGCCGGCCGGTGCCCACCTTGACTCCGGGCACTGTTCAAAGCCGTGTAAATTGACACGAGCATGTGCAGTTCCATGAGCTACACAGCAGGGGCGGAGCTACACGTGGACCATCCTGGGTCATGCCCCTTAAATCGTCTGTTATGTACAGTGTTCGTGCCCAATTCTCCGTCTTTCACCTCATGAATTATCAGGCTCCTGAATCTTCACGAGTCCTGTCTCTGGTAAAGAAAACAGTGAATGGCTCAAGTGAGAAGTGAAAGCATCAACTATTCGACTCGACTTCCGGCAACCATAAGCCTCAACTCAAGCCAACCTCCACCTGGCCTAGTGCACGCCCTCGTCGCGCTGCAGGCAAGAAACAAACTCAGCATTTTCAAACCGTACTTCCCACAACGGCATGCGCGGGCATATTTTATCGTACGGCTCCCCTTGCTTTATGATTCGTGTAAGTCAACTACCACCTCCGCCTCCGCCTGCTGCTGCTGCATGCACATCAGAACTTTGCAGGCATCTCTCCTCTCTCTCTCTGCAGAGTGCATGCGTCAGTGCACAACATGCATGTCTCTCTTTCTCTCTCTCTCTCTCTCCAGAGTGCATGCGTCAGTGCACAACATGCATGGGTCTCTCTCTCTCCCCCCCTCCAATGCTAGATATTTTTCTTGTGAATCTACATTTTTATTGTATTGAAAATCAATGATGCACTTTTTATTGGTAGTAAAATTTCTACATTTTTATTGCATTGAAAATCAACAATGCACTTTTCATTTGTAATAAATATGTATTGCGCTAACATCAGTATTACATTTTTTATTGTACATCTATCATTAGTACATTTCTCAATTGAACTAAAAATCGATAGTACTCTCTCTCTCTCTCTTATACTTTTGCTCCCATCGCAACTACAATGCATTTTTTATTGTACTAATAATCGACAATACATTTTTTTATGTCAGAAGTGTGTTTTTAGTTGTACTGAAAATAGGTATTACATTTTTAACTTTTTTTGCAACAAAAGTCGATTTACTTTTTTAATTGTACATCAGGTTTAGTACTTTTGTAGATACATTTTTCGAATAGCGCCGTAATTGTTTTTATTGTACTTTCACTGTGGGAAGTACAAAATTGTCATGTGAGAAATGTAAAAAATTGATCTGCAAATTTTGTTGCACTTTTAATTTGGGAACACAAATTTGACATGTAAAAAGAATATATTTATACCGATTGCAAATGGTAAAAATACAAATTTGTATTTTGAAAATATACTATTGAAAGACTATACTACCTATTTACTTCTCATATGTCAAAAAATTGTACTTCCGACAATAAATACAAAAATACAAAATGTTGATACTTACTTTGTTGTTTTCTACAATACAAGTACTAACATGTCTTCAATGGACATAGTACTCCTACTAGTATTATACACCAGGAGAGAGAGGACTGAGAGAGAGAAACACAGGAGAGTGCGAAAAGAGAGAGAGAGAGAGAGAGAGGGGCGCAGCACGCCAGCAGAGTGCGTCGGACGCAAGTGCTCAGGCTGGGACCCACCAAAGTGCAGAATAGCAGAACATCTGAACAAGCCGGTCAAAAGTCATGCAACTAGTGGGCCTAGAAACACGAATCTCGATGCATGTTGTGCAGTGAACGATAGAGTATGCGGCCACATACCGTTGCGGAGATGCATTATCGCAGCATTTTATCTTAAAGTGCGTAAGTAAAGTACGAACAACCAAGTCGTTGTTGTAGTATAGTGGTGAGTATGTTATCAGCTTAGGGTTTCGACCTCGGCCCCTCAACCCAACCCCGCCGCCGTCGGACTGGAAATGGTGACTGGTCTCTTCAACAATGTTGTCCTTTCCTTTCCTATGCTCGAGGATCCACATGATCTGCACTCCTGTAACCTTTGATGCTTGCCTTATGCGTCGAATTGAATTTTTTTTTTGAGCTGCAAGTCATGCAATGAATAAGGAACATTACAGTCAAAGCTTTCAGATCCAGCTGAGTTGTTCTCAAGAGCTTGTCAACCCAAAACAGGGAGATCCTCATGAGACAATAACTCCATTTTAGATTCTTGAACACCGTACCAGAAGAACACCTGCCTTGCCAGCTTCAGTACCTTGGCTAGTAATGTGTCTGCAGGAACCAACTCCACCAAGCTCATTCTGCTAGCGATGCAGCGTCCAGCACTACCAGAAAATTGATGTTTGCCAAGTGCCTTGAACTTTACCGAGTGCCAAAAAATCGATATTATTTTACTGAGTGCTGTTCACTTTGCCATGTTGTTTTTTTACCGAGTGCTGTTTGCTGAGTGTTACACGTGTTTGCCGAGTGTATTTGCCTTTACCGGCAAAGAGGCGATTTCCCTTAGTGTAGTCACCGCCGGACTCAAGAATAGCTAAGTCCGTTGTACGAACTGTGCTTATTCCAGACTGGGCTTGAAGGAATCAAGGAACTGCTATTTGTGACGCAAACCATTACACCATGATCAACCTATGCCTACACTCTCTATTGTTGGAAAAAATCCACTCTGAGTCCCCAGTGCATATTATATGTCGATCAATGTTATAAAGTCATGGAAACACACATTATTTCAATTAATATACTGGAATTTAAATATACGAGTTAGTATAACCTGGTATCATCGTGTGTAATATAATCTTATGCATTACTTTAAACACGTTCTACATAAAAAAATACATGACCAATGTTTCTATCTTGTAGTCACACCTTCTTATCATTGAAGAGACAATGATGATGGAGTCATTGATTTTATTATAATGCAAATCCTCGATCAGTTCAGCACTATTGTGGAAGTACCATCCTTTTCTGTGAATCTGGAATAACATGTAAGACCTGTAAGCATCTGGAATAAATACATAAATCCAAAATGTATGGTACAATGGACGCATTCACAATATGATGAAATGCAACACAATTTCAACACAAATCCATTACAAAAATGAAATCATTTGCCGGAATCATTGTTTGTAACATCCGTTTCCATCTATGGCCAAAGCTCCCTATCAGCATGAACAAGGCATTCTTCCTGCTTCCGAAAGAGGTAACATACAAAACAAAAAAATCAAAACAAAAAGTTTGACAAATTATATAGTCGTTCTGATTGGACTTTACTCCTGCGTGTGTTCGGTTGTTTCAATGTGGTTTGGGCACTGGTACTACAATATGTATTTCCAACAAGGAAAGGACCTATGTGTGGAAGTTTATGTTGTGTCATTAAACATTTGGGATGGGTGTGGGTCCATGTGGGTTAGAGCATAAGATGAAAAGTTCAACACAACCACTAATTTTTTGCGAAGTGAATATGACTGGCATTAAGTGTCAATGTGAGAGAACTCTCCTCAAAGCAATACAAACATGACAAAGTTCACGGCAAATACCAATTGCAATAGCATCATGACAGCCCACCGGTTGATCCCAACTTCCTTTGGTTTCCTATCAATTTTCTCCCTTTCAGTGATTTCTAGGGTCTCTTTGGATATGAATGAATCTCCAAAGATTCATCTCGAATTTGATCACAGAAATTTTGAGATGCGAGGAGAGGTCTAGTTCATATCCAAAGAGATCTTACGAGATTGATGAGAGGCAGAGAACTAAATCGGAAGTCATTGAAGTTGTAGTCATCATGTGGCTTGCATTGCTATGGTTGTGATGAAAATGTTCCACCACCGATGTTAAAACCTTCCAAATAAAATGGACGCGGTTTTGCTTGAGTTTGAAACAAGAATACCGTTGCATTGGTTCTCTAAAATTCTTTTTTGAGCAGTCCTCACCTTACAGAGAAATTAGCAGTAATTATGCTTGATCAAGTAGAGAGAAGTGGGTTCTCTGTATTTAGCCTTGGAATCAAGCCACATGGTGACCACAACTTCCCCCTTGTTTTCAAACTGAATTCTCCCTTGTTTCTTGTTTGTGGCAGAGGTCTGCATCACCAGTGCCCCCACTATCCACGATTTAAAACCGATGGCAAGCAAAGGCATTTGCTCGTGGTATCTTTTTTTTTTCTCGAATACGCAGGTGAGCTGCATATCATTGTATTTACGGAGAAAAAAAACGGCCACATACAAAACTTCACCTCTCACTCTGGATCGAGCTGTGAGGGACTGAGTTACATATGAGTTGTGATCCTATGAAAAACACACACTTTGGTGAGGCCAGACCCCTCATATCATCACATCCATGACAATGAGGGGTGTAAGTGAAAACATTCCTCCTTAATACCACGAGCCAGATTTCTCTCCTTGCCACCGTATATAAATCTTTGACAGCCAGGGTATTGGCTGCCACGAACCAGGGAGAATTCAGACGCCACAACAATGTCTGGAGACCCGTTCGGTTGTGGCGCCCCCGTCCATGGCATGGGGCACCTCGTCGCCGCTGTACCTTTCACACGGCTCAGCCTCTCTCCAAGAAATACACCCTTGCATATGACTTTATCCTAATATTGATGATATATTGAGACAACTTGTATCTTGTTTACTCTATTTCAAGTGTGTAAAACAACCGAAAGGTAGTGTACATTGTGGTTACTACACATGTGCGTATGCAACGAGTAGCTCGGAGTACTTGGACCCCATCGTTTATGAATGAAGAGGTTTATTTGTTTTTTAATCACGAATTTATATTCTTGTTAATGCTTCAGGGCATTTTCAACCACGCTAAAGGCCCCATCGTATGGACTACCGAGCACGAGGTAAAGCTAGTTTCTTCCTCCCTCAGTAGTCGATACGAGTATGTCTGTGCAAAGCCCATACATGTATCTTGTACCAACCTAGCAGGTTTTAGATCTATTAGTTCAGATAACAGGTTTTTTTATCACTGTTTTTAACCATAGTTTTTGTTTTGCGAATGTTAGACCATATATTTGAAAGGCACGTGATTAACTGAACTACTTGTTAAAGTGACATTTTGCCTTGCAGTGGAATTGATATTCTTGCGGGAGCAAAACTCTCTCATGTTAGTTTTAGTCAAGTATTCAGTAGTCGTAGTAAAATGCTTGAATTAAATTGTTTGTTAGGCACAATATTTGAATGATATGAAAACAAAGGAATATCTAGGTGACCAAAAATAGTAGAAGAATGGTTGAATTCAGAGTTCAGAGGCAGGCCTGAGATTGAAGGTTATTTGTTTGCAGAAGGGAAATACATCATTTGACAATCTTTACAAATGTGCAGGGAAATATGTCAAATGAGCAGGAGGAGCCCAACTCCAAACTTCTCAAAGCTAAGGAGACAACGCGTGTGTTTGGTATGTCCTAGCATGGAAACTACAGTTTTCTCTCATCAATTTTGTACACACAAATTTTCTCTCATTTCATAAACATGATGCTCGTAGACATATAGCCATTTTGATGGTCAATCTTACGCGTGTGATGCATAACTGGTTGCTTGCAGGGATCTTACGCATGTGATGCATTACTCTATTATTGTTGCGAAATACCACTGTTCTTCAGAGACACAGGATATATAATTAAGACAAGAAAAGAGAAAAGATGCAGAAAGATTTTATTTCGTGGGAACCAGTCTGCGATGACGCGACTTGAATTTCTTCTCCTGTGGCTGCTTTCGTCGTGTCTAGCTAGTCCTCTCATAGGTCCTGTGTAACTCTGCAAACAAGCAAGCTGCAACACAATGAAAGATTCAACGCTACCACTAATTCTTGGATGGACGAAGCCACGTCCTTCAACTGCAAGGACGCCCACCAAAACACACACACACACACACACACACACACACACACACACACACACACACACACACACACACACACACACACACACACACACACACACACACACACACACACACACACACACACACACACACACACACACACACACACACACACACACACACACACACACACACACACACACACACACACACACACACACACACACACACACACACACACACACACACACACACACACACACACACACACACACACACACACACACACACACACACACACACACACACACACACACACACACACACACACACACACACACACACACACACACACACACACACACACACACACACACACACACACACACACACACACACACACACACACACACACACACACACACACACACACACACGTGCATGTCCTGTCTGAATCATAAAACTAGAAACCGCAGTTCAGTTTGAAGCTGACATGAAGTAAACAGCAACATCAACAAGAAAGCAGAGTATCAGAAACAATAACTGGTTCGCCCTTTGCCCAATGTATCTGAAAGTGTGCCAAGTCATCCTCCTTGATACCACTGGCAACTGGACAGTAAAGGTAGTTATCACTCAAGCACTTTCTCTATTTGCAGCCTCTCTCACACTTTGAGCTCTCACGTTTCCCGAATGGTCAAAGCAATGGCATTGATCACATCTTTTGATTATTGCTTTTATAAACATTTTACTTTTAACAACTCTTTCATCTTTCTTCCAAGTCAGCAAGCATTTTATCTATTCGCAAAAAGAAGCAAGCATTTTATCTGGAAGGAAAGCGTTTATGCCCATCGAAGATTTATTTTTGCCTTCTCCAATGAAGAAGAACGGTTGCATAGTATTTGTGTGAGGCCTACCTCTAGCTGCACGCGTTCAAGCCACACGCTGTGGGCTTGAGAGTCTGATAACAGGGGACTCCTGTTTTCGAATATCCAAAGCATGGAAACTTTAGGCCCCATACATTTGGTGCACTAGGAGTAGGACCTATTGATTGTCGTATGCTTGGGAGACGAAAATAGCCCCCTGGCTCGTCTATTTAGCTTTTGAATCTTCAACACACATGAGAACTTTACTTTGCATGATGGAAATACAAAATATATTTTTTCATATATAACATGAACATACGACTGAGTACTATTTTCGAAATTTCATTGAATCATGTATAAATTTTGTAATAATTGAATATATTATTATTGTTATTTTACCCCCCCCCCCCCACAAACAATAAAGCAAGATAGATTGTACTGAAAATTGTAGTATGACAGAGTATTAGCGTAAGTTTTCATAATTATGCACAAATAGATCACATGCAACCAGTTTTAGTTTGACCACACATGAAAATAGCCACTCGAGTTCCCAGTATATATTTTATGGCGATCATCGTCATAAAATATTACGGTGACATTCTTGAGAGCTTTGTGAGCACATCTTTGTGCTTCACTCAACCTATTATTGTGAGTATCCCTCTGAGTAGCAGCTTCGACATCAAGATTATCATCACAAGGATTGACCTCTACGATGGGCTTCCCATTGATGGTGCTGCATATGTTGATAGTTCCAGTAGAAGAAGCTGAAGGGCATGTAAATCCAGAATTAAATTTCATAACTGATGAAAGGAATAACCATTTACGTGAAATATGGGCAAAGGTTCAAAATACCTTGGCTGTTTTGAATCCCCTTACTTGGATTCCCAATAGACCTTCTTGAATATAGTACCGCAATGTTGTTATCCCTTGCGGTGTCAAGGTGCGTAATAGAGCTGGCTGAGCCATTAGGAGCATCTTCAAGTAATGGCACTTGCTCTCCACGAGAATTGCAAGTTACAACCAAACCATTCTCGAACTCCAGTAAAATATTATTTGCAATCAGATCAAAGTCTAATAATAGACTCACGTGCTCGGAATTTTCAATGGTAGTCACATTGGCATGATTCCGAATCTAGCAAAACGTTCCGCCACATTATGTAAGTACTAAAACATGAGTAAAAAGTGCTGTACGTATAGAAGATAAAATGAATAATATGCCAACTTACATTAATAACCTGCAGCTTTTGATCGACTTCTTTTAACAATAGATGCTCGTGGCGTAATTCAATGAATTGCAGTGTTTTGTGTGGAGCAGTACAGTAACTGAATTCTTCCAACACTGTCCAGTTTTTAGTTGAGAACACTTTTATTGGAAGGTGATCGTGGATCAATTGATACGCAACAATCATTACCCCATGCCTGCCAACAGTGTATGAGAATTCATAATTAATACAGTATAATAGTAACATCAGTGATAATTAAGGAGATTAATGTTATGATTGACTATTAAACAAACCTTGGTGTGATAGACTGGATATCTCCAGGGATGGAATGGACAAGGGCATAATTCTTGGTCTCATATATACTGTTAACCCAGCTGCAAAATTTGAATTAATTAGCATGAATCTCAGCCTTTTTAATTCCTACTCATTTTTTATATTACATGGTCTGGCTCTGTTACTTACCACTGATTTTGGTACTTAGGAACTACTGCTAAATTGTTGCAGAAGTCAAATAACGGAAAGTTATTTGTCCGCGACCCGAACAGTGGAATTCCATCGCCCAAATCATCACATGCTCTAATGCTTCTATATGAGCAACAACCAAAAGGCATGGAAACACACATTAGTCCAATTAATATACTGGAAATGGAATTCATGAATTAGTACAACTTGGTGTTCTCTATAACATACTCTTACACAACTTCATTATTGTAAACAAATACTACATCAAAAGTAAATGATCAGTGTTTCTTACTCTAATGGAAATGCTCTCGTCTTGTGTCCATGCACAGTTGAAGAGACTGTGATAACAGAGTCATTAATTTTATTGTAATATAAATCACGGATCACTTCACCATAGTAGTTGAAGTACCATATACCACCATCCTTTTCTGTGAATAATTGTAATATGCAATTAAGGAGTTGTGAGAAATACATAATTCCCAAATATTCTTAGATAAAGAATAAACTTACCGTATGGGATAATGGATGCATTCCCAGTATAATGAAATGCAACGCAATATCCATTTGAATCCATTACAAAAATGAAATCATTTGCAGGAATGATTCTTGTAATGTCTTTTGCCATCCATGGCCAAAGTTCCCTATCAGTATGAACCAAAAATTCTTCCTGCGTGCGAAAGAAAACAATAAATAAATCAAAATATAGACGTTCACAATATACAAACAAAACACTCATTTGGATGAGATCTTTGCCACCGCGTGTGTTTTGTTTGTCCTAATGTGGATTGGGCACTAGTATTACAATCTGTATTAATTCTAACAAGGAAAGGACCTACGCGCGCGCGTGTATGTGACGGGATAAACATTTGGGAGATGAAAGAGCATAGCTAGATCTATGAGGGATTGAAGTGGTAACGACTACATAAGGTAAAGGGACGGGCGTCTCTGGCTCGCTCACCTGCAGTTTGAAGCGCCGGAACGTCTCGGCGCAGAAGGCGGCGTCTGGGCGCGGCGGGCGCCGGCCTCGCGAAGCATCAGCTTGCGCATGGTGTTGCCGCCGCCGACCGGCAGCTCCGGGCGCCACGGTGACCTCCGCGATGTCGAGGACGAGATTGAAGGTTATTTGTTTGCAGATGCGCTCCTTCTCCATTCCCGTACTCGATCTCGTGTGGTGTGGTTTCGGGAGGCGGCTGGGGACGAGGGTTGGATTGTTAGGGTTTTGGAGATGTTTACCCTTAGGAGAGGTGGGGAATGTGTTTATATATGCTTGAGACTATATGCTGGAGTATGTGATTTGCGGTCGAGATGGACGACGCTTTGTCTGGTCGGGTCGGCCCAGTCATTGTTTTCGAGCACCAGAGAAAATGGAATTTCGTTGTTTCTTTCTGGGTCGAAATGCATTGTGGTGGGTCGGGCTCATGCGAAACGTGCGCTCGATCGGCGCCCGTTCATCAGGCATCAACGGCCGCCAGTCGTATAATAATCCGTGTCTAGTCCTTCCGATCAACTTGAAGTTTCTCTCTCGACTCTCCATCCCATTGAAAGCTGTTAGGCTACTAGTGTGCTTCTCTCACGTTCACTCTCACACAGTACAGTTTTAACGTACTATGCGCTCTGCAACTTTCGCGACGTGTAGCAGACGTTGGATTTGAAACATCTTATTTTCCGGTGATCACCGGACGCCCTGTCGAGTTGCCGGCACTTCAACAATATGGCGTGGTATTGCTGCTGGGACGTAAAACACACAAATGAACTCATCCCTTATACACACAGCATATGATCAACGCACACCATAATTGAGATAGCAGCTCAGTGCAGCTCATTTAGGTTTTTGATTCACAGCGCCCGAATAACATAGATACATACAATATGCCATTCGGATTGCTTAATACACAGTAATTACTTCTAGAGTTCAGCTCCAAAAAAAATATGTCAAGCTAAGAAGGCACAATCATCTTGTAAACATGACATAATGTTAATGAAATCCTTTCCTGGTATAATAGAGATCATGAACCAAGTGAGCTTACATGCACATGTACAAATAGGGCACAAACCCAATTTTAGTTTGACCACACATGAAAATAGCCACTTGAGTTCCCAGTATATACTTTATGGCGATCATCATCATAGCATAGCACGGTGACATTCTTGAGAGCTTCATGAGCATTGCTTTGTGTATCCCTCGTCCTGTTATTGTCACTATGCCTCCTTGTACCAGCTGTGAGGTCAAGATTGTCGCATGGTTTGACCTCCGCTATAGACCTTCCATTGATGGTGCTGCATATGTTGATAGTTCCACCAGAGGAAGCTGAAGAACATGTAAGTCCAGGATTAAATTTCACAGCGGTTGAATGGAACAACCATTTACTGGAAATATGGGCAGAGGTTTAAGATACCTTGTCTATTGTGAATACCCTCTCTTGAGTTCTCTATAGACTTTGTTGAATACAATATTGCTAAGTTGTTGTTGCTTGCGACGTCCACGTGCGAAATCGAATAACCCAAATCATTGCGAGTGCCTTCAGTTAACTGCATTTGCTCTCCACTAGAATTGCAAGTTACAACCATACCATTCTTGAACTCCAGTAATATATTATTTGCATTTAGATCATAGCCTAAGAATTTCCCCTCATGCTTAGATTTTTCAATGGATGTCACATTGGCATGATTCCAAACCTGGCCAAACTAGCATGTTAGTACTGAAAAAAATGAGTGAAAAGTGAATTAACTATCAAGAAAAAATATAATAAGTACCAACGTACATCAATAACTTGCAGGTTCTGATAGTGTTCTTTCACTATTATCTTCTCATGGCATAACTCAACAAGTTGCAATCTTTTGCTTGGAGGCGTATGGTAACTGAATTCTTCCAATACTCTCCAGTTTTCAGTTGAGATTACTTTTATTGGAAGGCGATTGTGGATCAATTTGTATGCAACAATCATTATCCCAGGCCTGACAACATTGTGCGAGAGTTCATAATTAATACATTATAAAATCATATGGATACCTTAAGTGATAAATAAGAGGTGGCTGACTATGTAACAAACCTTGGTGTTATAGACTGGATTTTACCAGGGATGGAATGGACAACCTTATAGTTATTTGTCTCATAGATATTGTTAACCAAGCTGCAAAAATTGAATAATTAGCATGAACCTCAGCATTTCTGGTCTTTTTCTATTACATGATCTGGTTGTGTTACTTACCATCGATTTTGGTACTTGGAAACTATTGCTAAATTGTTGCAGAAGTCAAATAATGGATAGTTATTTTTCCGTGATCCGAATACTGGAATTCCATCACCCCAGTCATCAAATCTTCTAATGCTTCTATAGGAAAACCAAACAAAAGGTATGGAAGCATACATTAGTGCAATTATTATACTCAAAATTAAATATGTGAGTTAGTATGACTTGGTATTATCTGAAATATACTCTTATGCATTATGTAAGCACGTAGTACATAAAAAGTAAATGATCTATGTTTCTTACTCCAATGGAAATGCTCTCTCTTGTAGCCACACCTCGACGTCATTGAAGAGACAATGATGATAGAGTCATTGATTTTATTATAATACAAATCCTCGATCAGTTCACCTTTATAGCCGAAGTGCCATACACCACCATTCTTTTCTGTGAATAATTATAACATGTAAGATCTGTAAGCACCTATGAGAAATACATATATCAGAAATGTTCTTAGATATAAACTTACCGTATGGGACAATGGACCCATTCGCAGTATGATGAAATGCCACGCAATCTCGATACAAATCTATTACAAAAATGAAATCATTTGCTGGAATGATCTTTGTAATGTCTTTTTGCATCCATGGCCGAAGCTCCCTATCAGCATGAACAAGGAATTCTTCCTGCATCCAAAGAGATAACATATAAAACATGGGAGGAAAATCAAAACAAAGGTTGACAAGAAATATTGTTCGGTTGTTTTAATGTGGTTTGGGCACTGGTATTAGAATATGTATTTCCTACAAGGAAATGACCTAGGCATGAAAGTTTATGTTGTGGTATGAACATTTTGGATGGGTCGATGTGGGTTAGAGAGCAAAAGATGAAATATTCGACACTACCACTAATTCCTGGATGGACTGAAAGAAAAACCCTCGATGCACTAGCTAGTAGCCTAGTACTAATAATACGGTAAATGACTAAATGAACAAACAAAACATCCATGCCCACTGCACTGTCCAGGTCAAGAAACTGCACGTGTGTTCCGGCCATTTCGAAGTGTCAGTATCCCATGCACATACACGCGCCTATTTGTGGATAAACAGCAAAAACATAGCTAGATCTAGGGGAGAGTAGTATCAAGTAACAACTACGTTTCTGTCAAAAAAAAAAGAGTAACAACCATATTCAGGGATCTTCAGGCCACGGACGTCGCTAGATCGATCGCTCACCTGCAGCTTGAAGCGCCGGAAAGTCTCGGCGCAGAATGCCGTGTCAGGACGCGGCGGGC
>LAPY01000196.1:73236-86767 GCA_000970635.1 Eragrostis tef
ACACGCCCGCCGTGCCGCCCGCCGTCGTCGAGTCCATCCGCCGCAACAAGGTCTGCATCAAGGGCGGGCTCGCCACCCCCGTCGGCGGTGGGGTCTCCTCCCTCAACATGCAGCTGCGCAAGGAGCTCGACCTCTACGCCTCGCTCGTCCACTGCTCCAACATGCCTGGACTGCCCACCAGGCACAAGGACGTCGACATCGTCGTCATCAGGGAGAACACCGAGGGCGAGTACTCGGGGCTCGAGCACGAGGTCGTGCCTGGGGTCGTCGAGAGCCTTAAGGTGCGGCAAATTTCGAATGCATTTTTCTCCGCGTCGGTTGGGGGATTGGAACGGTGCGTTGATTGATGTGTGTGCTTTTCCAGTTGTTAACATGAAATGCGTGGGTCCTATTACTTGTATTGGTCATAGAGTCGGTAGATTGTGCAGATCATAGTCTTTTCATGGATGGGATCATGCAGTTTTCTATTTCCTATGAAAATAATTGACATCATTGGCTGAATTCTAAAAATTGACATTGTTGGGGGCAACAACGAGATTTATTTGCAATGGAAGTGATTTTTTTAGCATGTTATATCATATTCGCGTCAAATTGAATTAACCTGAATTTATAGCCTCTGAAAATTTTATAGGTAAGACGATTAAGTTTACTGTTTGTTGTTACTGCAAAAAAAATATTGCATGTTCAGTTATATGTATTTGTATTGTTGTAGTAGTCAGTTCATGTCTAACATGGCTGTAGCTGCAGCTATAGTATAGTTGCTAGTATTGGCACATAGAACTGCGACATTTTGCCTGGAAAATTGTGTCATTAAGGATGAGATGGTGCCAATTCAATCACATTTTTCATTCAATGTTTGGTATTGTGTTCGTATTGTGCCTCTTGAGATGTAGGCTGCTAGGTGTATTTTTATCAGCATAAATCGCTTTGATGGTATCCACAGCTCGCTGTTAGGCTTGTAAGTTTTTATGTAACATAACTATGCATTTGCAGTCGACTCAGGTTTAAAGCTGCTATTCTAGTTCATGTGAGTACATCCTGTGGCATACCCTATAGGCCTTGTTGTCTTGTGGAACATGTACTGTTGTGACTGTGCGGTCAGACTGTAGCGTGACATGTTGGGAAGTTAGGTCATGGCTTCGAAGGACCGAAATAATTGCATGATATTAACTTTGTTTATTTGTTGATTCCCTTGAATGTATCATATTGCCAATACACAATTATATTTGATATCAAATGTATCAAAAATATTGTTAAGCCTTTTAGCAGTTTTGTAGTATTTTGTTTCCCATGAGGTAATAAAAGACTTTGCTCAAGAAATTGTTATGAAATAAAATTAACTCATCATATGTTTTTCTCTTTAGTTCTTATCTGAATCTTTTCTCTTCGTACCCTCACTAATTGGGCTTCCTAGGTGATCACGAAGTTTTGCTCTGAGAGGATTGCGAAGTATGCTTTCGAGTATGCTTACCTTAACAACCGAAAGAAAGTCACTGCAGTGCATAAAGCAAACATCATGAAGCTTGCTGATGGTTTGTTCCTGGAGTCTTGCCGTGAGGTTGCTTCAAAATATCCTGGTATTCAATACAATGAAATCATTGTCGACAACTGCTGTATGCAACTTGTTGCGAAGCCTGAACAATTCGATGTTATGGTATGAATCTAAGCATTTTCTTTAGATATTACTCAGTCTGGATTATCTGTATTTTTTAAGTTTTCCTTTACTGCATTGATTTCTATGCGTCTTCAGTCTAAAACGGAGGCCTACTTTTCTGTATTGCTAGAAGAACAATATTTGTACTGTACAGTAGTAAGCATACCAAGTCTTCCTAAAGAATAGCATTTGCTCCTGTTTCTCTATTGATAAAGTCAAGTTCTTCCTTTCTTTTTATGAAAGGAATTCTATACCTCCTGTATAACATGATAAAAAATTGGGAAATGCCCTGGTTTAGATCCATGCTGTTATAAAATCTAAAATCAATCCTCTTCTCAGATATACATCAAACAGATCAAAGTTTCATTTTTACGATAATGGAAATAAATATTTTTTCTGAGTTATATATTCAACCAGTTTTCAATATATAAAGTAGTGGAAACACATCTTTTGTTAGGCTAAAATGTGAGGATTGAAGCAAGTAGTTGCCCACTGTTGCCGACTTCATCATTTATCTTATTTGTTGCCATTTCTTTTCTGCTTTCCTGAATTCTCTAATGTTTCTTTCAAGTCTTATGATGTCTGTGGATTACCTTCAGAATTCATTCTTATTTTCTTTGGGCTATGCTGGCAGGTTACACCTAATCTCTATGGCAATTTGGTGGCTAACACGGCTGCAGGTATTGTTGGTGGGACTGGTGTCATGCCTGGAGGTAGGGTTGCATCTCATAGTTGTGTTTTTTTTTCCTTCATACAAATAATTGACACTTTAAAAAACTTCTTGAAATTCTCTGAATGTTTGGTTACTTTTCTGAGTGATGCGCTTGCAATAGATTTTGTTCTGCGAACTATCACGGAAATAATACTTCCTGTATCACAGTAGTCTCTCCTTTGTGCCTATATTTTCCTTTTTGTGGCATATATGAGCTTTTTTTCTGGCACTTATTCTGTTGAGACAGTTTTGTGTTCATGTCTACTAATACTAGATGCTGCATTATTTTGAAGGTAACGTGGGTCAGGACCATGCCGTCTTCGAGCAAGGCGCTTCTGCAGGGAATGTCGGAAATGAGAATATCGTAGAGCAGCAGAAAGCTAACCCTGTCGCGCTGCTTTTATCATCTGCTATGATGTTGAGGCATTTGCAGTTCCCATCATTTGCTGACCGGCTGGAAACTGCGGTGAAGCGTGTTATAGCGGAAGGCCAATTCAGAACAAAGGATCTCGGTGGCACGAGCACCACCCAGGAAGTTACTGATGCGGTTATTGCCAATCTGGATTAGATTCCAGTTGCAGGCCTGAAGAATTAATTCTTTTGGGGGACTAGTTGGCTAGTCTTGACTCCTGAATGCTATTTGTTTCGTGTAGTTTTAGATTCGTTTCCCTCTTTCCCGGAGATATTGCGAGGTATCCGTTCGGATTTTGTTTAGAAATAATTGAGGAATTACACGGATTATTGTTCACGTGATACTTTGTAGCAAGGTAAAGACCTTGAGTTGCAAAGCCATCCATTGGCAGTCTTGAAATAACATGAACTGAGAATTTGTTCTTTTTGAGTTTTGATCCATTGTCGTGTCGTTCCATTGAGAATTAGTTCTCTTCTTTGAATTAGCTATGCACGTTGTTAGCCAACAAACTCAAGATGAGAGTGGCGTTTTTTTTTTGGTTGCCCTGTAAACATTATTGTATTCAAGTTGAAATTAGACCTCGCAAAAAAATTGAAAATAGTCGAAAGTTCTTTTGGATTAAAATAATAGTCCAAAGTTCTTTTGAATTGAAATAATATAGCCTGAAAATGTTTTGCATCGAAGTCGGGTATAAATTCAAAGGCTGTAGGATTGTCCAACCAATTTATGAACACATCGGCCGTGAGGCCTGAAGATGGTTAGCCAACTGTTAAGCCAATGCTCGACTTACCATACCCTGATTACCCATGGTTAATTTTAATTTCGAACTCTTGGATGTGGCCGAATATATTATTATCTTATGAGAAAATTGCTCATATCGTCCGTTCTTTATTTTCCGAACTAAAGAAGAAGAAAAAATTCTGGAAAAATATAACACCTTCGGACCCAGCCCCACCAGGCGCTCCCGGCGCTAGACCTCAGCCATCGAGCATCGCCCCTCGTCACGGGCGCCGTGCCCGCGCCGCCGAGACCGCCGCCGGCCTTCTTCTACCGAAACTGGTTAGCCAACTGTTAAGCCAATGCTCGACTTACCATACCCTGATTACCCATGGTTAATTTTAATTTCGAACTCTTGGATGTGGCCGAATATATTATTATCTTATGAGAAAATTGCTCATATCGTCCGTTCTTTATTTTCCGAACTAAAGAAGAAGAAAAAATTCTGGAAAAATATAACACCTTCGGACCCAGCCCCACCAGGCGCTCCCGGCGCTAGACCTCAGCCATCGAGCATCCCCGCTTCCCCGCGCCGGCGCCGCCGCGCCGCCGAGACCGCCGCCAGCCTTCTTCTACCGAAACACGTCGGCCACCGCGAAGGTACACTTCCCTTCCCTCCTAGCCGTAATCCTCCCCCGCCTCTTCCTACCCCTGCTGGTATTGGGGTGCCGCGAAGTGGGCGACCGCTGGGATTGGGTTTGGTTTCCTTCGTCGGCGAGGAGCCCAAATCTTTCTTTCCATTAGGTTAGTTGTGGATTTGGTTGCTGCGTGGTGCCCTGCTGATCCAATTCCATGCCTCCAATGGCTAGTCCAACTCTCCCCCATCCCTCCAATCCATGGTTAGGTTCGATTAGGTTCTTCAGCACCGTAGTGCAAACAGCGGTATACCCTTCACTGATCCGTCTGCCCCTGATGTGTGCTTAAATGGATGCTCTGTCTGCTTATCCCCTTCGATTCCATACGATGAGTCGGGTTGTCACAACAATAATCCGTGTTCCTTTTTGTTTGTCTGCTTGTTGCTGCATGGATGGTTTGATTGTTTCTGTTGACTAATGTGCTGGGTTTTATGAGATATGATTACCATTGCCATTGAAAGAATGTTTGTGCTATATGCTTAGATGATAATTGCAACCACTGGAACCGAATGATGCATCACGTTGCGTCATGCAATGTACATGTGACAATGTTTAGTAGCCGGGTTTGATGAAGTAACTGCTGTTCTTGTCCTCGTCATCTTCCTGCGCTCTTTGCCTTTAAAATGGCTGCCATGATTTCTTAAGATAGGTTTGGCTTGTTCCTTTGGCGTCCACATGGCTGGAATTTAAGGGTCTTGTGTGTGCACTCAAATCTGATGATGCATAATTTTGCATACCTGCACTGATGCCATAGATGTAATCCCCTCTTCTGGTTGTGTGGGCTTATTTCTAGGAAGGATTTGCCTTTCCTTGGAGAGGAACCTCCTGGGAACACATGTCCTGGAACACATCCGTGCATATACAAAACATGCTGTAGCCTGTAGGTGTAGAAGTTGCTAAGCGCTTCCGTAAATGTTGCGCGCCATGTCAATTGACCTGGTGTAATACATGTGCAATTATCACTTGCACTTGTCGATTCCGTATTTCAGCCCCTTTTCTGAACAGTATTTGCTTTTTTAGGATATAATGGCTCGTCGTGGGCATATAGATGGACTGAGTGCCCACGCTCCAGGTCTGATGCGCCATGATCCGTATGGTGCAGCCAACCTCTCTAGTCGTCCTCTGGATTCTTCAGCCACGCTGGAGATGCTGGAGAACAAGCTTGCTATGCAGACTGCAGAGGTAGAGAAGCTTATCAGGGAGAATCAGCGTTTAGCATCAAGTCACGTGGTCTTGAGGCAGGACATTGTTGAGACTGAGAACGAGATGCAAAGGATCCGCACCCACCTAGGTGAAGTTCAGACAGAGACAGATATGCAAATTAGAGAATTATTGGAGAGGATTGGATTAATGGAGGCAGACATACAAAGTGGTGATGTAGTGAAGAAGGAGCTTCATCAAGTGCATATGGAGGCAAAGAGACTTATTACTGAAAGGCAGATGCTAAACCTTGAGATAGAAAACGTGACTAAAGAACTTAAGAAACTCTCTGCCTCTGCTGATAATAAAAGCTTTCCTGAATTGCTTGCTGAGCTAGATGCGCTACGGAAAGAGCATCACAACCTACGGTTTGTGACGATGTTCCTTTCTTGCATTTCTTGTACCAACCTGAGCATGAGTGGTAAATAGGTCTTTGTTAATGTGATGTCGTTTTCCCTTTCCTTTTGAAGATCCCAGTTTGAGTATGAGAAAAATACAAACGTCAAGCAAGTTGAGCAGATGCGGACAATTGAAATGAACTTGATAACCATGACAAAAGAGGCTGAGAAGTTACGTGCTGATGTGTCAAATGCCGAAAAGCGGGCACAGGGTAAATATCTTCATTCACTTAGTGTTTACCTGTATAATTTCTCCCTGTTCCCCTATTTTCTCCTCGTAGAGAGGCAAATCAGTTCCGTTTTGAAAATCAGGATGGGTCTAGGGAAAAAAAGGGGTAGGCAGTCCAATGTGCCGCATTCTTTGAAAATGACTTTTAATTACTGTTATTGGCCTAAGAAATGGCCTCTGCAATATGATGATTGATTTCTAATTAATTAAATTGTTTTGGTGTTGGCTAGTGCATAGTATGTTGATTGTTATTACAAACGCAGAAGTTTCCCCTGGGAACTTTAGAACTCTGTTGTTTGCTGTTTTAGAAGTTACACATATCTATCAATTATGATCTTCTCCATGATTTTAGTGTAGCTATGCACCATCAAAAGTGGTGCTTCAGCTTCTGTGGTGAATTTGGTATGTTGGCAGATTTATGTGGTTGAGCTTAACTGAGAAGCTTTCTTAGCTCATCTGGTTCTATTGCTTTTATCACATGATTTTTTGGGGTTGAGTACTATAGCTAAAAGTGTATAGGAGCTTATCCGATAGCTTATTATTGCCTGGTGGCTCTAGGCCTCTGATGCTATTAGAAAACCTTAGCCTATGTATTTTTGCAAGAAAATTGGCATAATACATCATTGTGCAGTTACACATATTCAGATATACATTTACACATTTTGCTTCTTCAGTGTTTAATGACACTCTCTAATGTTTCTATTTCTCCTTAATTCTTTCAATGAGCAGCAGCTGCGGCTCAGGCGGCTGGTGCACAGGTGACAGCTTCACAGGCCGGGACAGCACAAGCTACAGCAGTGCCAGGGGCTACAAACCCATATGCAAATGCATATGCCTATCACCCCTCCGTATACCAGCAGGGAGCCCAGCCTGGGGTATATCAACAGGGAGCTCAGCCTGGGGCATATCAGCAGGGTGCCCAGCCTGGGGCATATCAGCAGGGAGCCCAGCCTGGGGCATATCAGCAGGGAACCCAGCCTGGGACATACGCCTACTCAAGTTATGATGCTGCTACTGCTTACCAAATGCATGCTGCTCAAGCTAATGCATATGCAGGCTATTCTGGCTATCCAGTTGCAGGCTATGCACAAGGTGCGGCACCCAGTTATCCTGCTTCCTACGCTGCACCGCCGCAACCAATGACCAGCGGTGCAGCTACTGATGTTGCAAACATGTATGGCGCAACGGGTAGCACTGGATATCCTGCTGGGCTGGTTCAGGCGAGCAATGCTCCTGCTGCAAATGCAGGGCCAGCACCCCCACCACAAGCACCGCCGCCGCCGCCACCAACGACACCTTATCCGGGTACATATGACCCGACAAGAGGTGCCCAGCGGTGAAATCCAGAATGCAGGCCACATTGCTGTTTGCTATGTGCATTTTATCAAGAAGTGGAGTAGATTCGCTCAGGGATAGCTACATTGACATCGTTGAAGAGTTGATGTATACTGAATTGTTGGACATCGTTTGATACTTAAAATGATGGGTCTCACTGTTAAGCGTCAACTCGCTCTGCACTGTCGCAGCTCAAAAAGAAAGGATCGATGTGGCCGATAACGCTGTGTTCGTCTAGAAGTGTAGATTAGTGCATATGATGTTACGGTGATATGTAGTTGCAGAATGCAACAGCAGCGTTGTTTATCCTTATAATTAGGACCGAAGTGTATCACTGCCTTAATTGCCTCCCAGAGATCCGGTTGGTTTTTTTGGAAGCTGTAGAAGCACGTTGCTGACGCATTGTTACCTAATGCTACATCATATATGAAAAGCATGCAGAAGCGCTTGTTATACCAATCCAAAAGCGTCTGCTAATTCTATTTGCATATACCGTGAACGACACAAACACGTGATTTAAGATAAACAAGACGCACAATGTAGAAAGCTAATTTAGTTCCAAGTACCCTGATTTTGTTTTCCTGACATTGGAACAAAGGAGCTAGTGTAAGAATACAAAACCGGGTAGAGTAGCAGTGAAGTAGTTGAATTTCAGTGAGCAGAGCATTGTACTAGTTGAAGGGGCCACGGGGACGTGTCTCTCAGGGTACAGATTCTCCTACCTTGTAACAATTTACAGAGGATGAAAAGTAATGAAACAACAGCCAGAGGCACCGCTTACATTCTGAACAACTATTCTATGTTTCTAACCTGCTGATGAATGGATTTGTTTGTGTTCTAATAGCAGACTGTTGTACATCTATTCGAACTATGCATCATATCAGGGATAGGGCACGCGCTTTCAACAGACTGTTAGCATGTTGCTCCTACATAAGTCAAGGGCTCAAGGTTGACTTAGCCACGTGACTCAGAGATCTCTCTTCGCGCTGTCTGTATCAGCGTATGCATGAACGTTGTAGCATCGCAGCACGTTGCATTGGCGGCAGAAGCATGAGCCAGGAAAGGGAGTTTCCTCAATGATCGACCACTAAGGCCCTATAAAAGAGAAACAAACATTCACCGTCTGCCAGATGGTGTTTTAGTTACAGCAAGTAGCATGCCTGCAATTTTATTATTTACCTCGCACAGTTCTGCCGCTTGATGGAGTAAACTTGAGAGATGAATAGCACCATTTGGTTCTGCAGCCTCTAGACAGTGCTTCTCCTTCAGGGTCGAATAGTTCAGAATGCATGGCATACTACCGCCCTACATTTGGAGGGAAAAAGAAAATTACCCTTTTAGGTTTCCCATATTGCAAGAAGGTTGGACACTCCACGTCATAATTTAGAATGCAATGAAAGGATTAGCTCATATCAAGTGTTGCATGCTCAAAACAATCCTGATTTCTGGGCAACTGGACATCATGCGCACTAAATTAGTGTCAAAGAACATACCTGACGATATGTAAGAATACCAACTCTTAAGAGTTCCTGTATGCACGACCTCAAAATCTCATATCGTGCCTGAAGTGTAGGGGGTCCTACATATGCCTTGATGTCTGCCCTATCAACAAATGCAATATCTGCCAGACAAGAGTAATCATTTGTTAGTTATATGTCACTGACTGTACTCCTAACCATAGATCAAATCATGAATGTCCAGAAATAAGCACTGTGAATTCAGGTGTAGTTGGTCCGAAAGATATTAAGTCTAATAAGCACAACTAATTTGCCTTTCTGCACGCAACAAGATATTTAATGTTTAGCTGTGATATCATGCTAAATTGGAAAGGCATGGTATCTTCTGTCAAGGAAATGCACATTAAAGAATATAATCTCATGGTAAAGTTATCGATCCAACCAACTAATGGGATTTTTTGTCGGCTCAAAAAAAAACTAATGGGATTGTTTGAGATGTTGATCATTCATATCTGGTAGAAAATCTAATACCAATAGCTGTAGTGATGTTTGATGTTGTCAAAATGATAACATTTGGCCAAGACTTCAGTTTGTCCATCTGTGTTAGCAGCGCATTTACAACCTGAAATTGCACAGAAAACAGTGTAAAACGTTGCTGAGTAATCATATATAGCAAAAGGAAAATTGATGAAAATTTTACCCTTATGGAGTCTGAAGGTTCAGAGCCAGATATGGCAGCCTGCCTGGCAGCAGCAAGGCTTTCAACTTCATCTACAATATTATGTATCATGCATAAGATTTAGGTCTAATATACAGCATGAGCAAATCAAATCCTCTACTTTCTCAAAGCTCGACTAGTACAATATAGAAGAACTACTTCTCTGGTGTGTGCTAATTTCAACAAAGGATGTTTGCCAAAGTTAAGTGAAATATATAGGGGAAATAATAGGTGCACATGTGCTCAAACTTGTTGAACCTATAAGATCTAATCTTGATGGCCTCAAATATCGGAAATTTGGGTAGTCCCACCCATGATTTTAGCAACCATAAATTCAAGGGGTGTAAAAATTTGCTTCATCAATGAAAATTCCAGCCCATAATTTCAGCTGTGCAAATGCTACCCAAATTTGTGCACATTAGCTCAAGGACTTTGTGCAGATGTGCACCAAACACTTCTCGTGCACCTGATATTTCACCAATTATATATCTTTCAAGAAAGATAGCTTATGAATTATATTTGGCTAATTGCTCTCCATTCAGAAAAGGCGAGAGAAAAAAAAAAACAGTAAACTAGTTATTATGATTCCTTCACCCACATGCCTACACATATACAAGATGAGCAAAGGGTGGGCCATAAATATATTAACAGTAAACCATGAGCAAAGGGTAAAACATTATTTAAGGCCAAACAGAGAAGACCAGTCCCTTCTGTAATCTTTCTTCAGCTTTGGATTAGTTTTCATTAAGAGTGCTGAATTTCCATTGTCACTACTCATGAACATACCAATCAACACAAATACTAGATTGCTTTCTTCCTCCACCATCTCATGGATCTTCTGGAAAAGTTTGGCCACCTAAAGAACGATAGGATGTAAAAAGTAAGATATAAAGGCGAATTTTGCTGTGGGAAATCATTCTTTGGTGGCATATGCTGGTTCACACTCTTTTTTCTCTATTTAGCCAGGTACCATTACAAAAACGTGGCTCTTTGCCATAGGACACCGCAGCTGTTAGAATAGTATTTTTCTGATTTCAGTCAGAGAGTGATGGTGGATAGACCAATTTGCCCTAGGAGATTCTTAACAGCAAGCCGTCTGATGTATGTGCAGTTTTTGCTAGAGGGGCCAACGTTTATGCATGTTGGACTGCTACATGGGGCATATTATTGCTATTCGCAGTACAGGAAGTAAAATAAGTCATTCCACAGTTTTATTCCCAACAAATAGAATTAAGAGACATTAAGCACGCAAGAATGATTTATAATCTGTTATGGAAATCTTCACTAATTTGAATCAACAAATAGCTGTGGTGTCCTACGGCAAAGAACCACGTTTTTGTAATGGTACCTGACTATTGGCTAAACAGAGAAAGAAGAGTGTGAACCAGCAATTGCCACCAAAAAACGGTAATCCACAATAAAATTCGCCATAAAGTAAATAGAGTTGCATTCACTACAAAAACTGAAGAATGTGCCAAAAGAATATTTCTAGCTCGTGCATAAAGGGCAGAAACATATTCCCTCCATTCTTAAATGTATGACGTCCAGGACAAGAAATCTAGTTCAACTTGAACTAGGTTAGCTGTCCAAAACATAAAATATTCAAGAACGGGCGTAGTATGTACTAAGTTGTGAATGTGAGTTCAGCATGTAAATTTGAGATAATAACAGTTTAGCACAAAATGCATACAAGTTTTCCACTTTCTGAGAACCACTTGCTGAACAATGAATGAGCGTTGACTTCAACCAATTGGCACATGGAATACCTAATAAAATAAGTGATAATTATGAGTAGCACATTCTTAACACCAAAGAAAACAGATTAGTATCTCAATCAGCACAGACCTGGACTTGAAACGTATAGAAAGTTTCTGGGCTAGTGCTTTACACAAAGAGGTCTTTCCAGTTCCAGGTGGACCGTGCAAAAGTACAATCCTACAATTTGTGGTACAAAACATGTGAACAACTGAAAGAAAATAATAATTTCATTACGCAGAGTAGAGTATGCATGCTTTTATGATGTCTATAACTATGTGTTAGAAGCTTACCTATTCCATGAAACAAGACAAGGGTCCACACCTTTTTCAGTAAAAAGCAAAGCACTGGCAGCATATCTTAGCAATCTCTGCTTGAGACCAACTTCATATAGTAAGCTGCAAAAACTATTTATATCATTCACAGGACAAAAAAAAGAGATTAAGCAGGTTATGGAGAAGCAGTAGCCAATCACACCTTTCCCACAAGCCATCAAACTCTTTGGCCGGTAGAGCCCACTCATTGAAGCTAGATAGTGTATCATCCTCACTTGGTTCCTCACCTGGACCATCTTCACTCAACTACAGCACAACCATATGAGCTTGAGGTAAGTAAGTCTGTACCAAAGTGACACGTCACAAATTGTGAATACAAGTATGGAACAATCTATCTTTTGGAAGAAAACACTCCTAGGACCTAATTACAATGAAGGCTGTAATTTTGAATACCTCAAGGAAAAAAAAGTGTCAACTTTAACTCAGAACGACTAGTATTCAGCAGGATTGAAAAAATATCTTATGATCTCCAATAAAACAACCTTAGCTTTGGATGGAACTGTACGTGATCAAGCAGTAACCATGGATAGGCACATACCTGGAACACATGAACAACGGGCTTGACTTGCCAAAACAACAGAACTTTGTGATTCTCAACCCACTCATCTGTGTCAATAGTAAGCACTCAGAATAGGGGCAACATGAGTGAGAGGCCGAGAACACTTTCACAGATTATTTGAATGATCATACCTGTGTCACAGATATGAATTCTTTTTACGTTTTCAAACAGCAAAGGGTCATCAGTAGGAATTGGCACAGGCCCATCAACATAGCTTAAGCTTCGAGCTTCTAGCATCCTGATTGAATGAGCCAATACAAAAGGTTTCATTATGAACAATAACAATGAAGGAGGCAGCAGTTATGCAATAAATGTTTAGGGCAATTGCATGGTTACCCCTGTTTTGTGTCTTGATTATGAGTTTGCCCTCATTTTTTCAACTTTGCATCATTGTCCTTGTTTTCATCCAAGTTGTTGCATCGTTGCCCCCATTTTGATGAAAAAAAAAATTACAGTTTTGCCATCAAAATAGGGGCAATGGTGCAACAAACTTGGTCAAAGCAGGGGCAATAGTGCAAAGTTAAAAAAACGAAGGTAAAACCATAATTAAGATACAAAGTAAGGGCACTCATGCAATCATCCCTAAATGTTTTGTAAAGAGCGTACTAGCTACTAATAAATTCCGGAAATCTCTTGAGGAAGCATTGTCAATTCCATGGCTCCAGTCTAATTACTATGAAGATAGAAAAAAAATCTAACCTCTTAACATTTTTTATCATATTATCAAAAATAAGATTTGATGAGGACTACGACGTTCTAGGGAACTCAACAAGCTAATGTTGGAACTCTAGCTAAGTACTTGACTGCCTTCAAACATGTCATAATCCAGAAATCTACTCCTAATTGCTAATTGATTACATAACTTAGAAATTATTTCATATTTTTCTCTTCCATTTCACCCTATTCTGCAATTCCTTATTGAAAGTCATGACAACTAACTACCAATTTGCCACCTTATTTCACACTAGTTTCATTAAGCTAGTTAACTGTCGTTTGCACTAATAGGCAAGAAACTAGCATCTTCAACTACTCCTTCAGTCAAGCCTTCCCCATTTTGAGAATCCTACTATCCCCAAATCAACTGGAATGAGCACGGACCTCTCAACCGCAGCTTGGATCTCCTCGTGGCGAGCCACGCTGGTGGCGTGCAGCAGCACCTCAACTGCAACAGCGACGAAAATGGAACACTTCAGAATAGCCACAGCAACCAATTTTTTTTTTTTAATGCAAACAGGAAGCAAATTCCACATCGTAGCATTAAAATCCAGAAGCGCGATCGGCGGCGCGTACCAGATACGCGGACCCTATCGTCGGCCTGGGAGGGAGCTACCGCGGCCGCCGCCGGCCGCGGCTGC
>LAPY01000196.1:163143-187199 GCA_000970635.1 Eragrostis tef
CCCCACCACCGCCGCTGCCTTCTCCCCGTCGATCGTCCCAGGATTTCCTCCGCTCTCGGCCACCGCGAGGTCCGGGCTTCCTCCTCCGGCTCCCGCCGGGTCCTCTGGGGGAGTTCGTGCCGCGATGGATGCCACCTGGCCCGCGCCGTATTTGCGCGGCCCCGGGAAGCACGGCGACGCGAGGGATCTCGTCGTCAAGGTGAGGCTCCGTTGTCCTCGCGCCGCGGCGCGTATGATTCTGTATCGGGATGTTTGGTTGGGGAGGGGAGGTGGGGAATGCGGCGGGGTCTGCTAGTGTAGGGTTTGGCGGGTTACTCGTCGTGAAGGAGGTTTCTTTTTTTTTTCGTCCCTGCTCGGTAGATTGTGGAGTGATCTGGTCACTGATCGTAGAACAATCTGTTTCATACTTTATTGGTTGTGGCCACCCGCATGGGGATCTATCTCCCCTTTTGAGGATGATCAGATGAACTTGTCGTGTGCGTGCACTCGAATAGAGGAGATTTTTCGTTCTGTGACCGGATCCCACAGTTTGGTCCAAGGAAGAAAGATGTTTTTTTGGATCGATTTTTGTCGATAAGATTGTTCAGAATTTTGGTATCACGGGGCGTTCTGTTTTATGTGCTATTTTTTACTTTGAAAGTTTGATGGCGGATGACTTCAATCTGACGGGTTGTAATGCTGACAGTAGCTCGCAACTTTTTATTTTATTTTAATCTGATATTGGTAAATGCCATAGATGGAGGAATCTTGAGGCTTTCGGTCTCCAAAATTCGTAGTTCTGGTGAATGTATGACTACAAAAAGTGAGGAAATCTGGCATCTTTGGGAGTTCCACGTCTTTATTGGGGCTAGCATAGTTGTCCATAACCGATGACTGAAAGGAAGATAATTTTCTTCTCCTATTTTGATTTCTGGTATTCTGGTGTTTTTACTAACGGCTCACAAGCCAGGTTGATGGTAGGAGCAGGGTTTGCAAAAACCAACAAAAACCGGTCGGTTATCGCGATATCGGATCGGTTTGGTTTCATCGGACGGTGAAAACTGAACCTGTGTACTGTAGCATGATTGGTTATCGCTCGGTTTTGTCAGTAACCAGTCCGGTTTCGATTTTTCCCGGTTTTTAGAGATTGCAATCCTTGGGTAGGAGGGGCCCAAAAATATCTACACATGGGCGATTCTGCTTTTTTTTTCCCCTTCTTTTTCTTTTTAAACCACGACCCCAGATCACATCAAACCAGCTTTCATGTGATGCGGCCAAAGATGGGAAAAAAAGGAATTGAACATGCCATATAGTGTTGATTTTTGTACTTTCACAGTAATTTACTAAGTTGTGCTAGTGAATGATTGAAATCTTGATATACCTTCTACTGATGTTTCAGGTTGAATACAATGGTACCCTCAAGCGTTTTAATGCTCGTGTGACTGGTTCACGCTTTGATCACAATCTGGCTGCCCTTCAGTCAAAGATTGCAAGTGCCTTTAAGTTCAATTCTGATGCTGAATTCATCCTGACCTATACTGATGAGGATGGTGATGTTGTCATGCTGGATGATGAGAATGACTTGCGTGATGCTGCTATTAATCAGAAGTTGAGCCCTCTTAGGATAAATGTTCAGTTGAAGAACATTAATACCGAGGCACAGAGAACAAAACATCAGGCCTCAAATTCCAGGTCTCCAAGGTCAGCTGCTCTGGAAGATCAGCTAGCTCAGGTGAAATCAGCTATTGATGAAGCGTTGAAGTTTGTACCGGAGAAAGTTCCTGCTGTCCTTGCAAAGCTATCGCATGACTTGCGTTCAAGAGCTGCGTCATCAGCACCATCATTGGCTGAGTTGCTGGACCGATTTGCTACATTGATGACACCAAAGGTCAACATGCAGACTTCTAGTGGGCCTGTTTATGGTTCATCTTGCTCCTGCAGTGGTAGGCTACAAGAGTCAAGAAATACTAAGCATGAGAATGAACTTATGACAGGTTCAGCTTCAAAGCCCTTGGACATGCAAAATTCTGAATCATCTAAAGCACCTGGTCTCAAGAGTGTTCTACATGAGGACACCAAAGCTCAGGTTAAACAAGCACCAGTATATCCTTCAGTTGCGAATTCACTGATTTTTACTAGTTCAGGTGGGAAGAAATCTGATCGCAAAGGAAGCACTGTTTCTGAAAGCAAGGGAACATGTAATTCCCAGAGCAAGGGAAAATCTTCTACATCCTCTGCTTTGCCACCTATTCCTGCTGCTGCTCGTTACACACCTGCTCCATTTGTGGTTGAAAACAAAGGAAGCACTGTTTCTGAAAGCAAGGGAAGATGTGATCCCCAGAGCAAGGGGAAATCTTCTACATCCTCTGCTGTGCCACGTGGTTGAAAACAAAGGAAACACTGTTTCTGAAAGCAAGGGAAGATGTGATTCTCAGAGCAAGGGAAAATCTTCTACATCCTCTGCTGTGCCACCTATTCCTGCTGCTGCTTATTACACTCCTGCTCCATCTATGGATGAAAATAAAGGAAACACTGTTTCTGAAAGCAAGGGAAGATGTGATTCCCAGAGCAAGGGAAAATCTTCTACATCCTCTGCTTTGCCACCTATTCCTGCTGCTGTTTATTACACTCCTGCTCCATTTGTGGTTGAAAACAAAGGAAGCACTGTTTCTGAAAGCAAGGGAACATGTAATTCCCAGAGCAAGGGAAAATCTTCTACATCCTCTGCTTTGCCACCTATTCCTGCTGCTGCTCGTTACACACCTGCTCCATTTGTGGTTGAAAACAAAGGAAGCACTGTTTCTGAAAGCAAGGGAACATGTAATTCCCAGAGCAAGGGAAAATCTTCTACATCCTCTGCTTTGCCACCTATTCCTGCTGCTGCTCGTTACACACCTGCTCCATTTGTGGTTGAAAACAAAGGAAGCACTGTTTCTGAAAGCAAGGGAACATGTAATTCCCAGAGCAAGGGAAAATCTTCTACATCCTCTGCTTTGCCACCTATTCCTGCTGCTGCTCGTTACACACCTGCTCCATTTGTGGTTGAAAACAAAGGAAGCACTGTTTCTGAAAGCAAGGGAAGATGTGATCCCCAGAGCAAGGGGAAATCTTCTACATCCTCTGCTGTGCCACCTATTCCTGCTGCTGCTTATTACACTCTTGCTCCATCTGTGGTTGAAAACAAGGCGAGATATTGGCCGACCTATGGATCCAATGGATTGGTCAGTGGTGGTTTACAGTCCAGACGTCTTCCTTCAACAGTGCTACCCCCTTACATCCCGCACTGGGGATCTAGTGGAAATAACAATAGTGATTGGTTCCATCCTCCACCTACAAATATATTTGACCCACCAGAACTGGATATGCCATCGCCACTCGGTTGTGTACCAAGCAAAGATGGCACTTACCCTTTGGGGAGTTCATGCAAATATGATGTGCCCTCTTCAGTTAGTGATTATCCAGAAGACAGGTTCTCATTTGGGCATTCATACAATTATGGAAGCATTCCTCAACGCGCGCTGCATAAATGGATCCAATGTGACGGCTGTGGAGTGACTCCCATTGTCGGGCCTCGCTACAAGTCTAATGTGTAAGTTCTCGAACTTAATGGTGTTAAAGTTGAAGGTATCATTATGCTCTTCTGATGCTTGCCTTGTTTTTTGTTGGCAGTAAAGTTGATTACGATCTGTGTGGCGCCTGTTTTTCCCACATGGGCAATGATTTTGAATATACCAGATTAGACAAGCCAGCTGCAGTAAATGTAAGTTCTAATGAGGCTTGAGGTAGCATTATCAGTTTTATCATGATGATGCAGGAGCCATGGAATGAATGATAAGGCTAATAGGATTGGATTCAAACTTACATTAATGTAACCATTTTCAGAACCAAAAGCTCCTCGGACGTGGGGAACTAAAACTTGAGGGTAGCTTCATAAAGGATGTTACTGTCCCTGATGGTACACCAATGGCGCCGTCAACTCCATTTACCAAGATTTGGCGCATGCGTAACAGTGGTTGTACTGTGTGGCCATTTGGCACCCAAGTTATCTGGGTTGGTGGAGATCATTTTGCAGTCCAGAGCTCTGTTAAACTAGGGGTATAGTACTTACTATTTGGGTGCGATTGTTTTAAGGGCATGCAGTGTTGTACTGAAGCCCATGGAAGGCTCACTGTTTCCGTTTTGTTCGTTTTGCAGATTTCAGCGAATGGGGTTGGGATTGCTGGGGGTCAAGAGATTGATGTTGGTGTTGATTTTCTGGCACCTGCGAAGCCTGGCACGTACATATCATACTGGAGTTTGGCGTCACCTTCTGGAAAGGAATTTGGTCAGCAAATTTGGGTTCTGATTCAGGTAACTACGCTGCCCCTGCTTTGCTTCTGTCCTTGTTGGCATTGATACCTCCATTTGCTGATAATTTCCATGCGAATGGTGTGCAGGTGGAGCCTATTCAAACCAATGGCAACAAGAATTCTGCTGCGACAAACTTAAACCTGCCAGCAGAGGCTAGCAGCACAGCATCAAAGCCTTTCATTATAAACCTGGAATCTGAACCCGAACCAGATTCAACCACAGCTCCGAACTTCTATCCCCTAGGAAGCACTAGCAATGAAATGTTTGCACGTTTTTATGAGCCCTTTCTACCTAAGGAACCTGAGCCTGCTTCAAGTACTTTTCAAACTACTCATGTGCCTGTTAAACAAGTGCAAATCCCTGCTACTTATCATGACGCCTCATCTGCTGGCCCTGCATTGACTTCGATGGCTGCTTCTATGCCTGGACCTGAAACCATTCCGCTGCCAAAATATCTTAGCTTTGCTGCACCCGTATCTGCTCTTAGTGTTCCTGTCCCTGCCAGTGTTCCTACCGCTGCTTTGCCTGATGGAATCAACCACGTGGAGGAGAAACTGCTGGGGGAGCTGGAGGAGTTGGGCTTCGAGCAGGTTGACCTCAACAAGGAGATACTCCGGCAGAACAATTATGATCTGGAGCAGTCTGTTCGTGACCTCTGTGGCATTGGCGATTGGGATCCAATCGTTGAGGAGCTGTCTGAACTGGTAAGCAACAATCAGATTTTTTAGTATGATCCATCCTTGCTACAATCTTCTGAACCTAGACGATTCTGATTGTCTTTAGGGCTTTGATGACGCAGAGATGAACAGCGAGGCTGTTGCAGAAGCTGGCGGAGGAAGCATCAAGAGACTGGTTAAGAAACTCGTGGCCAGGGTGAAGGACCAGTGAAGGGAGGACCTCTCTGCTGCCCAGGGCCCAGGCTTCTAGTAACTTAGGTGTAGATAGCACCTAGTGTGCTTCAATAAGTCGACTGCAGTATGCCTGAACATTGTGGATGTGGCGCTGTTTTGCCGGTTAATGATCGCCAGTGCACACTAAATAGGTGAACTGCGTATGCATTATATATGTACTTGTATCTTTGAGTTCTTATCCGTGGTTGATGTTTCTTCGTTTTGATCCTTGCTGGATTTCACTTCGAGGATGGCCATTACTCAAAAAGTTCTGACGCTGATGGCCGTATTTGCCAACCCTCAATTAGAACGAGTCTAAGCTGCTAAGCACTGAACTGTTGAACGGGCCGTACAAAATTAAAGTTGATCTTAGAATTCAAAGCCAGCAAAAAGGATCACTAGCAGGAGCGTGAAGGCATAAAGAGCTGAATATAGGCAACTTATGGCAAGGATCACTAGCAGGAGCGTGCAGGCATAAAGAGCTGAATATAGGCAACTTATAGCAACGATGAGTACACTCAAAAGTCTGAAGTCCTAGTTTCCACACTGTATTATAATATTATTGAACGAGGTAACACCAAGCGTCAAAAGTACGAGCTGGAGCAGTGTGTTCGTGACCTCTGTGGCATCAGCGATTGGGATCCAATCGTTGAGGAGCTGTCTGAACTGGTAAACAACAATCAGATTTCTTTCTATGATCCATCTTTGCTACAATCTTCTGAACCTAGAAGACTCTGGTTGCGCTTTGATGGCGTAGAGATGAACAAGGAGGCTGTCGCAGAAGTCGGCAATCTCAAAGAAACACTAGTCATAATATTGAACTAGCATTATATGTTCCTAGTATCTTTGAGCTCGTATCCGTCTTTCATGTTTCTTCGATTTGATCCCCTTGCCCCGATTTGAGATTGCCGACTCAGAGCAATATGTACCCCACTTGTCAAGAACTTGAAATGGTTCTGATACCTAATTAATGTCAAATGATCCAAGGAATGCACAAGCAGATATATATTCCTTGCCCCGATTTGAATACCCGTCTGTATTACCACAACCACAGACATGCAGATCATATTTGTAGAAGTGAAGAAAAATCATGTCCAGCTCTGAACAAAAGAAAAATCACGACACGCCCCAAGCTGGTTACATTCTTCAGAGTGCATAACCGTCTGTACCGTGATATTGAACATTTCTGAGTAAGACAACAGACACTATTGATTTTTTCAGTGCAAATATAATACCATTAATTGTTAACATGCCTTAAAATTCGAAATAATCATGTAACAAAATATTACAAAATACTAGTAGTTACTCAAATGGTACAAAATACCATTTTCACATAAATACTAGCCATTATAAATATATTAGTTCTAAGCAATTGAAACGGATGTGGCCATCTCATCACGAAATGTGTCCATAGTCATCCAAGACAAGAGATCAGTTGAATCATTAGATGCATGTGGAGAAACTGCATACTTGTTATATCTATCCGGGATGATAGGCACATAGTTGGGATCTCGATCAAAACAACCAAAGTCCAAGTCCTCAGCTGCATGCTCACGTATCAATGCATCAGTGTTACTAGAGATTGAATAAAAATTAAGAACTCTGTATGAGATTGGGAACTCTGTACGAGATTGAATAAATCAGTGCTACAATGGGAACCATACTAATATGTACTAGACCGAATTGGGAACCGGACTGAATTGGGAATTATATTAATCTGTACGAGACTGAATAAACACAGAAAAGGATTGCTCACCGGAGCTTGCTTGCGCACACGAGCACGACTCGGCCTGGGAGGGATGGACGCAGCTTGGGACCCCAGCCCTGCAGCAAGGGAGTCAGTCTCGGCCACTAGCAGGCCACTCCCCGTCGTTTGGGAGCTCGTCCCTGCCACCATGTTCGGCGCCATGGCCGGAGAAGCGGATCCGGCCGCCATGGCCGCGGAGCTTGACGGAGAGGCTTCCATCGCGTCGCGCGGCGGGAAGAGGGTACCAACAAGGTCCAGGCGTCGCGCTCCTTCCGTTTTGCTACCTCCGGGAGGCGGGGACGGCCGGAATGAGAGAACAGGAGAGGAATCGGGGGAGCGAGGGAGACGACGGTGGAAAAAGAAACAAGCGGCAAGTTGTGTAATGGATGGCATGGTGGATAATTTCATTTGAACTTCACGAGGATGTTTGTTTTACCTCTTCTTGGAGCACCTCTTTTGCTGCTCCACAACTCCATCAAAAAATGAACTAGAGGAGGGGCTGCTCCATAAAAACTTGGAGTTGGGGGTGTTTGCCACAGCTCAGCCTAACTCCATTGTAGAGTTTAGAGTTGGAGCTGTGCCAAACAGGGTCTTAGTTTCAGATACTATTCTATACAACCAATTATACAAGGCAATACACAAGCACCTAATTTTTAACTTAAAAACACATTATGCCTATTTGCAAGGCATCATTGCCATTCAAACAAGTGTTGGGTTATAGATATCTCCTAATGTGGTTGGCATTGATTTTAATATAGTATTGACATGCCAGTTCACTAAAATTTCAAGAGTAACATGGAGTTAAGGGATGGATCAGTCAAAAGCCAACAAAAAGCAATACTAATGCACTGAGAACTGAACTTCCAATTGGTTCTGTATAGGTGCCAAATGCCGAACATGTCTGCTACCAAGCATCTAATCAACGAAAGACAACATTACAATGCTCATTTTATCACCAATAATCTAAGAATCTCTGAACCTCGGCCAGGCTTTGCAAAGTGGGTAAAGAATACTGTAATAATAACTCTAGAGCCAGTTAAGGGGAGAGAGGTCAATCTAGCCTGATTATTTTGCTTGACTAAAACAAGAATGTACACAGAGCGTGCCAGGTATGTGTCAAGTCTCAAATATTCCAAGTGTCAGTCCTAACTATCCTCAAAACCTATACAACACCAGATGGAAATCAAAACAAAAACAGTGACTCCCTGCAATTCTCTAGAATGAGAGCACATATTTGGTCTTTGGAACAGATATGTAACATGAAGCACCTTGCCAGTAGGTTAAAAAAATGTATACAACCACAGGTGCCATGAACTGGTGATTTCTCAGGAATTACTACCAACAACTACTATATCTAGCAAGCAGCAAGAACCAGGGAGGGCCTTTTGTTCTATTTGATTATCCGTGAATGCATTAAAAAGTAAAATAGGAAAGAGGGAAAGGAGAAACGAATCTAAGATATTCAGTCAAGGTTAGGATAGCTGTAAATTACACCATCTGTGGTGAGGAGCAGACATTTAACTACAACAGGCTCCATATCAACTGTAACTGAAATGACAAAAGAACGGTCTAATGATTTAACAAAATCTACATATCGTATTTGTACCCAACCATTGTTTCATTAAAAGGTAATTGAAGTGCCAAAAGAGATCCTAGTAGAATGAATCTTAGCCTCAGGACACCACAAAAGTGCCTAATCTTGCCCCAAGTATCCTTTTTCAGCTACTGTGGTTGCACTATAGAAATCCTACACAGTAAAATGGGGATCAAAACAATCACATATATCCTAGTGACTGCACATTAAAATGGGGACATGAGGTCAACTATGTTTTTAGGCAGTGACAAAATAAGAAAACGACCAGATCAAGCAAGTATATGATTTGGAAGAACAAAAACCATTAGGAGGAAAATAGGATTATGGCAATGGTACCTGTAGAAAATGAAATCAGCAAACAGAGAGTAGAACATAACAAGACATCCCAAGATCCGAATACAAGCTGATTTCTTACAATGGTCAATCTCGAGTAAGCTCTCAGGTCCTATTAGTTTCAACCTCTTCTTCACTGAAATAGCTACACACGCTTGAACATCCAAAGCCAGGACTGAGCGTTCGGCTCCTCCCATGCATCGGTCACGATCTCCCGCCCAATGCAAGAAGTGATGGTAACAAATGCTCTTGACGACTTCATGTCTTGTAGTTTTGCAATCAGATCAGGTTCAGCCTTAATATCTTTCTTCTTTTTAGATACTTCAGAGCATACAGTGATCTGGTATAAATACACATCAGTATTTAATGTAACAAGGCAGTCATTAATTGACTAAAGGTAGAGAAACATACAGAGTGGGACTCGGAGCTGAAGCTTACAACAAGACATCTCTCTGAAGTGGCATGAGGCATCTGAAAAATAAAGAAGCAGCAAATGGTTGCAGTTTTACCAGAGGAACGTAAGTTTTCCAAGCGAATTAGAGTAGAAGATTTATAGTAGAGAAAACAACCTTGAGGTAGTAGTCACAAGGTATCAGAAGTTCTAGTCTCTTTCCACTGAAGAAATCTTTGCATACGAACCTTATGGTGTCATCACTTTCAGGAACAACTTGAATAACCTGAACAAGGCCACAATATTTAATCAAATCTATAAAAGAAGCAAACAATAGACAATACAATAAACCTCCAATACCTTGCATGCAGAGTCATTGATCAGAATCAGTGATCCAACACCCACATGATCAGCATGCAATGTAGAAAAGGAATCATCTAAGTTGGTGTTGCTTCCAGCCATGTGCATGCCTAATTGGACCTTTAAGAGCTTGATCTCACGATCTTGGGCATCCAGCCTCTTCTCCTGATGCTCCTGTCTCTTCTCCGTATGCTCATGTCTCTTCTCCATATGCTCTTCAGCCATTGATGCTCTTTTCTCGAATAGGATGTACGAAAGGGTAACGGTGCCTGATAGAGACGCTGTCAGGATGCCGAGCCATCTCCATGTAGTGTCCTGGAAGAACTTGTACACATCTGCCATTATCTCTGTTCGTACTTTCCTGAAGAAAGGGTGAATTCAATCATTTAGTTACAATGGAGTAAATACATAGGAAGATATTTGCTGAAAATACTTACTCAACGCTCATGGCGGTAGCAGCATGGTTGCGGGACACAAGCTCGTTGAAGTACAAGTACATCTGAAGCTACAAAAGAAGGCCAGTAATGTGACTTCCACATACTTAAGCAATTCTACCTAAGAAGCAAGGTGGGCTTGGGATAAAATCCTTAGCAAAGCAGAACTTGTGTTTAAAAGCATGAATGGTACTAAACCAAGTTAAGGTTGTCATGGAGCTTGTTGCATGTTTTTCCAGTGTCCAGTAGTATCTTACATATGGAGTTTGTTATGCCAGCGTTAAGATTGTGCAACTAAACCAAGGTCCTTTGCTGAATTCATAAAGTCAGTTCATGGTTCGACTCAGTGTTTGAAAAGCGAATAAATTAATGTAATTGGATCGCTACTCTAACATGCCAGACAGTGAATATGAGTCAACACTGCATAAGACAAAGGGTACGTTGATGTACTTACAAGAAACATTCGCGAATCATTGTACCAACGGCCGTTGTTAGATGACCGATTGGTGGACATATTTCGGCTACCGGTGACGGTCGAGGCGTAGGGGGAGGCACGGGCAATCGGACGCTGCACAACAAAATATAAAGGGGAAAGGCAATTTTTGAACACAAATCCCCACCAATCCAGCACGCAGAGATAATTAGGTTTAGGCGAGGCGTTACCAGGGAGAAACCCGCGCGAGGCAGATGCTGCAGAAGCATCCTCAAATGGAAGCCAATTAACACAGAATTCGCGATCTCGCAAGCGAACACGGCGATAACACTAATGCTCACCTCCGGCCCGTGGAGGAAGGCGGAGAAGGTGGCGCCGCCGTCGACGAGAAGCGCAAAGTGGCGTCCCATCGGACCGAGAGCCCGGCGTCCTGCGCGGACGAGCTCCATGGCCGGCATCTCTCAAGGGTCTCCCTTTCCAAAACCTGGCTGCGGAGGGGGGTGGGGTTTTCTCGGGGGTTCCTCGGTCTGGTGGAACCGAGTGGTTGCGCAGCGGCGCGGCACAGGTGGCCTGGTCGGGGAGACTTGGGCCGTTCTGATCCGATCCGATGGCCGTGAACCCTAGTAGGTGGGTCCCGTGATCCTAAACCCTGATCGATTTTACCTTTCTCATGAAATATTACGGGAAGCGAACGGTACAAATTAGTTGCTCCTAGCGCTATTGTCGTGCTGTAATTAAATGCGCTCATTTCTTTGAAGAGCGCTGCCCGACTGGTTCGATCCACCCACGTCCGACCGGCGTCATCAAGCGGTCCAGCGGCAACGGTAGATCAGCATTACTTTTTTGAAAACATATTCAGGGAGCTATTTCAAGTACTACTTCCATCTCTAAATACTTATAAAACTTTCTAGCAACACAGAAATACTCTAGGTGTCAAAAGACTACTACACCTCTCATTTTTACCTCAATCTTTTCCTCAACAAACTTCCTACCAACTCTAAAGTTTTCTTATCCTTGAAACGCCTTATATTCGGAAACAAATCCTGAATTCTAAAACACCCTATATCAAGGGACTGAGGGAGTACCAATGTTGGGTTGCAAGATCACTGTAAACACTTGTGTGTGAACCAAACGTCCAGGATACAGGCAGATATTGCACGGATCTTCCTCGGAGCTAGGTAAATCTTCATGGAGTAGTGCAACAAATTCCAAAAACACGGCATAATATATGTCCAGAGCTCACATAGTAGTAAATGCTTACTAGTATAAGTAAAACGCTTCACATTTACCATTCACAATCAGAAACAGGTGGGCAATACTGCACTCACAAAAGGAAATAAAAACACAAAACCCCCTTACATTAACATTCCATGACCATTTTGCTGAATTGTTCGTAGCAAGGATAAAATATTGTCTATTGGCCATCATCTTAAAGTTCACTAATACAGTAAGGACTGGCGGCAAACATCTAAACTAAATTGTAATACAACACCGTACCAACGGTGAAACCATACCCAACAAACATTATCACGTTTGAAAGCTGACGGAATTGTTTAACAGCATCTGAGCTTCCAAAATCTTTACGATGGCTGCAAGTGAAAAACAAAAGTAACAATTAAATTAGTTGATGCTAGACTAAACTCAGTAATGTCAGTCATGAGTGTTAGAACATACGCCTTATATTTATTGAATGTATCATTGATGCATGACTTGTGGTTCGTATCGCATTTTTCCTCAAGTGCACCAAGCCTCATTTGCACCTTTCTCATTGCTTCATTCAGCTCAGTTATATTCATATGACGATTGAAGGGTGTTCCATAATGACGAAGGCCCTGCATCCATAGATTTTGTTCTATCAGAAAATAAAACATTTATAGTACTGGACAACACAAACAGAGAAAAAAAAGGCTTCAATTTGAATGTAGGTGCTATGAGGCAACATTCCAATCTCATCTATTTGGAACAGGAACAGGATTTTTTTATAGGATAATTATAGGGACAAGCACTAGTCCATTATGCAAGCAAACAAGACCAAATTCATTTTACAGCACCAGAACAGGGTTTTCCTACCATAAGGGCTAGTTTGATGCTACAAAAAGCTGTATGCCAGTGTTTTTCAAGTTACTCACAGTTTCTTGTTACCATGGGAATCATGTATATCCGACTGAAGGAAGTATATTACAACATTGTGATATACTACAATGCGTTTGGTAATTCAACTTGGAGGTTTGTGATAAACTTGGTTGCCAATGTATAAACTCATGCACGCTATGCGCTGAAATTTTCATGTGCATTTTCAGTGGTGGTAGATTAAATATGAACTCATGCATTATGACAAATGGACTCTTATAAATCATAAACATCTCTTCGCCCTCAAAAAAAAAACCATAAACCTCTCTCTCATGAATATCATTACCATGAATGCCAGAATTAAATCCAAACATGTGATCAGGTTGTAGTTCATTTCTGTTCCTCTCAATAGAAGAAACTATGCGCAAACAAGCATGAGATACAGCAACAAAGCACAATGATGGTGCATGAGACTGATGATAGACCTTTCTCCATAATCAGATTTCAGAAAAAAAAATATGAGAAGCAAGTATTTCTCCAAAAACCATGGAATCATGTATTATAAGACTTCTTTATTGTTGTATCCAAGCACTACTTTTGGATAACATGCTGTTTTGGAAAACTCAAGTATTCTATCAAACATTAGAATACCAGGTATCCAAACAGGTGCTCCTCTTTTCGTTTGCTTATCTAACCTGATATGTATGGATATCAAAAGGTTGCCCAAATTGTTGGTCACAACCTGGAGGCCAGATCCAACAATGTAAAGTCGCCAACATGGCTTTATCATTCCTTTGTGGTTTTGAAATGCATCCTGATGATTTTTTTGCAGTTGGCAATGCATGAAAGTATAAAAATGGTATGGGGTCAAGCAACCTTAGAACATATGTATGCACTTCCTAGACCATTCACATACAAATGCTTGGGAAAGTTATTCTCCGGTGAACCAGATGTAGCTTTCATTTATGTGTTGTAAAAGTCAAAGGTTTGTATGAAATCTCTTGGACTGATTTTTTCATCTGAGGTTTGAAGACTGCTAGAGTACAAATATCTGATTCTATGTACGGCAGAAATTTTATGAGAGAAGATGCATGGAAGGATTTTTTTTCTGTAAGCATTCTGCTTCAAATCATTATAAAATAATGTGAGCAGGTACTTAATATGGTCATTCTGCTTTCAGCACTCCTGGTAACGGCAACCATTTTTACAGTTTCATGACACGCAAAACTAGAATCGGATGTACCAGGGTACGTTTGGCAATAGATGGGAAGGGGAAAGGGAGTTGGACTTTTAGTCCTAATCCCTTGATTGGCTTGCAAAGGGAGTTGAGGGAGGGAACTCAATAAAAAATAAATAAATTCTATTGTTTGTTACATGGGGGTCATAAGTTACGGTAAATGGTGGAGATGCGATCTTTTTCTACTGGTCATCCTACTCCGACCCAACTACCACTGCTTCCTCTGGAATTGATTAAAGGGAGTTCACCCACGAACTCCCATTCTCCATCCCACTGAAACTCCCTTTCCCACAGAACAAACAAAAGACTTTGTCTTCCCATTTCCTCTCATGGATTAAAGAGAAATTACCAAGACAGTGACTGATCCATTGTATGTGTGCAATGTACTCCTTGTACATTACTTACGTAGTTTATCTTGACGTAGTTTATCTTTACTACATTTCTTGTATTTTTCTTTGATGTACTTGCTGCTAATATACTAGCTGCTTTACAGGTCATTGCGTCAAGGTATAAGTGTATATAATAATGTGTCTTAATGCAACTGTTCAAGGTAGAGTGAAGCTAAATTTTGTATGTCAACCAATGGCTGAGTATTAAGCAACATGTTTCCGAGTATTAAGCACATGACATTGCCAAAAGAAACTAAATATGCACTTTCATTTCTCCCCTGATGCTTCTGTGTCCAAAGAACTGCGGAATCACTTTCACATGAACAATGCATAACTGCAGAGAACAGATAACCGTGGCAGGTTTCTTTGTTCAAACACAAAAATGTGTGGGCCTTCAAGCAGTTTAAGCGCAAGCTGCTAAACTTTTTGATGCTGGTTTCATTGCAAATGATGGACCCCATCCCGTCGAGAAAGAGAATTAACCCAAAATAATACCCCCCCCCCCTCCTTTGATTTGGAAACAGGGCACCCATCATGTGTACAAACAAAGGAATCAAATAAGGTCAGACTATTGTTATTTCCAGGTAAATTCGATAACAAAATCCTAGTCCAATCATTGTTAATTTGCTCCACAAAAAAGTTGCGATGTCAGCAAGATCCTTGATACGAGGGTAAGCTCCAAAACCAGGGTCTTCGAAATTCAGTCTGCTCTTATGATTTAACTTTAAAAATCGGAACTTTTTAAGAATCACAAAGGCAAGGTAGGAATTTAATTTTTCGGTAACAAATTACACGGTGTCTTTTTCAAAAGAATCGAGCTAGGGTTTGCACTGCTGGAAAATAGAAGAGGAATCAGAGAGCATACCTTAAGGGCCGGGACTCTTGCGGCGAAGCATCCAGCATCAGACAACGCTCCCAGAGGGGAAACAGTTTGAGGAGTCCAGATCAGTCCGGCGGGGACGAGGTGGCCGCGCCCCGATCGAGAGGCAACGGAGGCACCAGCACGCAGGAGGAACCGAGATGCCATGCCGCTATTTTCCACACTTAGGTTGTTTGGAACGGAAAGGTGGCCAGCGGGCGGAGGCGCCGATCGAGATGATTTGAAGAACCAAGGAGGAAGGCGGCTCAGCCGTAGTCGGAATCGGTGGCGGCGAACGGAGTCGGTTCCGATTGTGGTTGTTGATTATTCTTTTTTGTTCGAGACTGATTCCGACTAGGGTAGATGGCGCGCTCGGCTGAACAATAAAGGTTATTTGATATATACCATTTGAAATATGTTCATGAAACCGGATCACTGCCATTACAATTTATATCATCTTTAAAATATGCCATTAATATACGTATTTTCTGTGTATTTTACCTGTAGTGGACAGAAATGCTCATGTTCTTCCATCTCCATCGAAGCCTTGCCATGGCCATCGGGTCCTACAGAGTACAGATAGTGCCGCCGCGACAACTCGGCCGCAGCAGCTTGGCCTCGTCCACTCTGTTCCCGAGCTCCTTCTTGCTATCCTTTCTCACTTGCGACAGCGACTCACCACCGCAAGACTAGGAGCTCGTCTGCTCGTGGGCGTGAAGAAAATCCCGGACTTGGAGCTTGCTTGATGTAGCGTGAAAAAAATCCCGGACTTGGAGCTTGCTTGATGTTGGCCATGGCGCGGGAAGCTTGGCATGGCAGAGACGCGTGTGTGGGGAGCACAGGCATGGGCGCGCACGCAGGCGTGGCAGGGGCGCGCGGAGAGCTCGGGCGTGGTAGTGCCGGACGCGGCAGCGGCACGGGCGAGCGAGGCCGAGGCTGTAGCGGCGTGCGTGGAGCTTGGGTGCGCGTCGGAAGCTCTGACGCGCGGGCGCACATCGCATGAAGCTTCCGCGCGAGGCGCGTGACGGCGCATGAACTCGTCGCGACGAGTCGCCGGAGTTGGAGCTTCGCTCGATGGTGGTCATGGTGGACAGGGATAGGAGGCGGGGAGAGGGGTGAGCTGGTGAAGAAGGGGGGCAAAATTGTCTAATCTTGTCCAGAGTGGTATATTTCAAACCAAATGGCACTCACCTGGTTTCATGAATTGTGATGGTATATTTTAAAACCGGCAAAATTATAATGGTATATATCTAAATAACCTAATAATAAAACTTGTGTGGTAAAACACATCAGAAAAGGTGAGTAGCTTGGTTGGTTATTCCCTACTGGTTCAAATCTCAGCAGCTGCATGTATGTTTCTTCAATTTTTTTTCTTCCTTCACCATTGAAGATCAGAGGCGGTCATCTTTGCCAGCCCACGTGCAGAGAAAATAGGGCCGCGCACTGGCGCAAGAGAGGCCCAACGTAAGAGGAGTGGTAGTCTTTCCTGGGCCGTGCTGACGACGCATCGTAATAAGTGGGCAGGGAAACCAGGCCCTCGGACCAGCCGAAGCAGAACGGCTCCACGGCGGCGCTAACCCAACTTCGCTGGGCTCATCGCCGTGGCGTCCCCCTCGAACAGGAGGAGAAAAAAACACGTCGCGACCGTCCAATCAGTCTTTTGTGGCCGGAACTCCACCTTTCATCCTCTTCCGTGTCTATATGATGTACTCCTTTCGTTTTTAAATTGATGTTGTCGTTGACTTTTTGAGTTATGTTTGATCATTCGTCTTATTTAAAAAAGTTTTTAATTTATCAAATATTTTTGTTATGATTTGTTTTATCACTGAAGAAATTTGAAATGTAGCTTATAATTTTGCATATTTGAGCTAATATTTTGAATAAGACGAATAGTCAAACGTAACTCAAAAAATCAACAGCAACGACAATTTAAAAATGGAGAGAGTAGTTCTTTATTCCAAAAACAAGACGGGTAGAGTGCATGAACATCATTAACCTGAAGTCCATGGTCCCCAGAGGGTCGGGTTCGTGGGACACTACCAGGAAACAAATTAAATTTTCACGTTTTTAATTTATCAAATATTTTTGTTATGATTTGTTTTATCACTGAAGAAATTTGAAATGTAGCTTATAATTTTGCATATTTGAGCTAATATTTTGAATAAGACGAATAGTCAAACGTAACTCAAAAAGTCAACGACAACATCAATTTAAAAATAGAGGTAGTAGCAAGGAGAGATGGAGAAAGATCCCGATGGAAAGCACCACAAATCCAGCATTCCAGCAGGTAAACAAATTAATTCGCATGCTTATATTTCTGAAACTATGGCTGATTTCCACTGTTATTTCTTTAGAGAGAGCGTATTTCCCGTTCAAGTACGTGAACTTGGCATGAAGTTTTCAGATGAGATGGAGGCTTGGAAATTTTGGAATGCCTATGGAGGTAACATCAGTTTTGAGGTTAGGAAGAAGTATTCAAACACAAGGAAGTCTGATGGAAAAGTTAGGTCATGTAGATTTGTTTGCTCAAAAGAGGATAACCGAAAACAAGATAAAAGAGATAGAGATAGAGGAGGTTATGTAGTTTCTTTTTTTTTTGTGAATACGCAGTACAACTCAGACACTCACAACGCACGCACACTCACCCCTATAAACGTACATACGCAAACCCCATCTCTATGAGCATCTTCGAAGACTGAGCCGGCAAATTCTCAAGATTGACGAAGTCACCACTAGTACCTCGCTGTCGACGGTTGCGTCGCCTACCGCTGAAAGCACCGCCGGCAAATTCTCAAGATTGATGAAGTCACCACTGGCGCCTCGCTGTCGACGGTCACGTCGCCTACTGCTGAAAGCACAAAGCCGTTAAATCCTAAAAAATTCGCTCCAACCGAGAGTCGAACCCAGAATCTCTGAGATGCTACTTGGGTGCCTTAACCGCTAGGCTAAGATCCCTTTCGCGGTTATGTAGTTTCTGATCTTGTTCTACAGCACAAACATACGATCGAGAGGCTGGGAATGATGGCATGGAAACACAAGGTGCTATGGCTTACAGTTCTAGGAATAACCTGAGTGACCTCACAGAATATGGAGCTATTACTAGCTTCACTCAGCTGCTGATGGTGATTTTTGGTCACCTAAAAATACAAATTTATATAGTGATTGCAGCTTTACTAGACCTTTCCTTGTTTTTCAACTTCGCAGCAGCCAACTACCATAGACCTTGGCACCGAAGACCTATTTTAGTCAAGGGCTTGCAGTCCAGAGAATTGCTTTTGTCTTGATGTATTTTGAATCAGATGTATACATTGCAAACTAAGGAGTTTGCTTTATGGTGCTCCTGCTTTAGAGTTCCATATATATGATGCTACTATTATTCTACTAATAGTCTAGTTAGCATGCTGAGGGTGTGTGGCCGTGTGGGTGTTTGGCAACATACGAAATCTCTTTTCTTGTATGCCAAAAACAAAAACTGTGATGCCGGATGTGCCTCCCACAGTTGTATATTAAAGAGTTTGGATTTAATCAGGGCACATAAAGCATTATATTTTCTTAAATATAACATTACAATTCTCAAATCCACATCATTGTACCTGGATATCCTTAGAAATATGTAAAACTAATTGACCGTTGGCGTGATCGAGCTAAACAATCTCCTCTGCAATCACCATTTGAAGCGGCACCACGAGCTCGCGCGGCTCCGCTATGTGAAGCTACACTCGTCATACCTTTGCTTATACTGAGGAGCCTGTCGGGATGAGACCCTCTCCCTACCCGAATTTTGTCCTCGACGACTTGGGTAAGATCTAGATCCGAATGAATCAAGCTAGGAGTGGCTACATTCTAGATCCGAATGAATCAAGCTAGGAGTGGCTACATTCTAGATCCGAATGAATCAAGCTAGGAGTGGCTACATTCTAGATCCGAATGAATCAAGCTAGGAGTGGCTACATTCTAGATCCGAATGAATCAAGCTAGGAGTGGCTACATTCTAGATCCGAATGAATCAAGCTAGGAGTGGCTACATTCTAGATCCGAATGAATCAAGCTAGGAGTGGCTACATTCTAGATCCGAATGAATCAAGCTAGGAGTGGCTACATTCTAGATCCGAATGAATCAAGCTAGGAGTGGCTACATTCTAGATCCGAATGAATCAAGCTAGGAGTGGCTACATTCTAGATCCGAATGAATCAAGCTAGGAGTGGCTACATTCTAGATCCGAATGAATCAAGCTAGGAGTGGCTACATTCTAGATCCGAATGAATCAAGCTAGGAGTGGCTACATTCTAGATTTGACTGGCGGGAGCATATTGCAATGACAGGGTGGATAGAGAGCTTAAGATGGCAAAGAGTGCCTGGCAAGAACAACTGATGACTTCGGTTGAAGACGAAAGATGTACCGATGGCATTTTTTTTAACAAGAGCCGAATTGTTGTGCATCTGGTGCTCTGTTGGACAGGCAGCAACACCGAGGAGGCAGTACGAGAAGTTGATGTCAGAATTCAAGGCATGCAAGCATATTACTAACAGAGAACTGAATGCAGGCAAACATTTATAGCAAGACATCCAAAGAACTGAATACATATTGATTTATCACAATTGTCATCTTGAGTACACTCTCAAGTCCTATTAGCCACACTGTTATTGAACGAGATAACACCAAGCATAAAAAGTGTATGGCATGGTCTGACTCGTCAGGAGCACAAAATGATTCCCAGTCAAGATTTGGTAAAAGACTTAGCTGTATGTACATGAGGCGCACACGCGCGCACACACCAGGCAAATGGAATTTCAGAAATCATAATTGCTGGTTCAGGTATGCATCTTTCTCTGACTTCTCGTTTCCGCTAAGGTAGCCTACAAGGCTCCCAGAAACGCCTGAGACCCAGGAGACACTGCGCTCCAGCCAAGCTTTGGGGGTTGATGATGCCTGTGGGGTTTCTGCGGCAATGCGCTTCTGTTCTTCCTCAAGCAAGATGTCCAGCCACCTCTTTGACATGTATTCTTTCACTGCATCCACGCTTTTGTTAACGACGTCCGCTGGCGGTACACCAAGGGGATTCTGCTCCAGGTTAAGCTTCTCCAATTTATCCAGCCGACCAAAACTGTCAGGAAGAGCATGGATTTGGTTGTTGCTCAGGTCAAGCTCACGCAGATTCAGAAGGTCACCAAATGAAGCAGGGAGCTCTTTCAAGTCACTGAAGTTGCTGCTAAGGTTGAGGATTTCAAGACTGCTGAGCTTCCCAAAGGCAGATGGCAGACCACAGAGTTCATTGAAATGGGCATCCAGGAGGTACAGTGATGTCATCTCACAGACAGATGATGGAAGAGACCGCAATTTGTTCATGTGGACCCAGAGTTTTTGCAGATTTACCAGCTCATAGCCGATATCTGTAGGAAGATAAGTGAGACCATTGTAGCTTGCATCAAGCTCCACCAGCGACCTGCAGTTTAAGTACTCAGTCACTTGAACGATGACAACAATCGAACCCAGAAAAAGCATCTCAAGCTGGTGTTACCTACCTGCACTTTGCTATGCTATCTGGAAGTGCCCTCAGCCTGTTATTCGCCACATTGAGAATCTTAAGGTTGGTTAGCAGTCCAATGGAATCAGGAAGAGCAACCAAAGCATTGGCAGAGAGTCGAAGCTCCTCAAGGTGATCAAGTCCTCCTATAGCATCTGCAACAATCTGCAAGCGCATCAAAATTCCTAAATCAGTCGGTCAATCACAACACAAATTTCTAAATCAATTAATCACTACTGATGAAGTTTAAACCATACTTTTTCAGGGATTAAGTCCTCACAACCCGTCAAGGGTGTGCTGATTAAGACTTTACAAAGATAATGAATTATGGTTAAAAGGTAGATTCCTTTGGTGTAAGACAATTCGTTCAAAAGCTTAAACAATCTGTATAAATTAGATGTAATAAAGAATGAGTATAGACGAGCAATATTGAGAGGAAAAGAAAAGAGACAGAATCGGAAGTAGTTGAGCTACTTCAAATTGTGATTGCAGAAATTTCCACACCAAACAAACATCACCAGATCTTATGTTAATCGAACTGATTCAAATAAGAACACAATCATGTCAGTCACATACTACACGTAATAGTCAGCCTTCTGCAAGTCTAGGTTTTATATGCGAAAAGCATGCATATATAGCTATGGTCACCAAACATTACCTAAGAACAGCTAATGCGAGAAATACCAAATCATTCACCCTTGATTTTTGAAATCAACCACATGCAAATAGCAGTTCGTTCCACCCCAATATCAACAGAATTGCCTCCATCTACACACACATAACGAAATAGTAGGGTACCAACTCATTCTTCATAGTTCATACCAGATCGTATAACTTCGTATAATCTCCTCTGCAATCACCATTTGAAGCGGCACCACGAGCTCGCGCGGCTCCGCTATGTGAAGCTACACTCGTCATACCTTTGCTTATACTGAGGAGCCTGTCGGGATGAGACCCTCTCCCTACCCGAATTTTGTCCTCGACGACTTGGGTAAGATCTAGATCCGAATGAATCAAGCTAGGAGTGGCTACATTCTAGATTTGACTGGCGGGAGCATATTGCAATGACAGGGTGGATAGAGAGCTTAAGATGGCAAAGAGTGCCTGGCAAGAACAACTGATGACTTCGGTTGAAGACGAAAGATGTACCGATGGCATTTTTTTTAACAAGAGCCGAATTGTTGTGCATCTGGTGCTCTGTTGGACAGGCAGCAACACCGAGGAGGCAGTACGAGAAGTTGATGTCAGAATTCAAGGCATGCAAGCATATTACTAACAGAGAACTGAATGCAGGCAAACATTTATAGCAAGACATCCAAAGAACTGAATACATATTGATTTATCACAATTGTCATCTTGAGTACACTCTCAAGTCCTATTAGCCACACTGTTATTGAACGAGATAACACCAAGCATAAAAAGTGTATGGCATGGTCTGACTCGTCAGGAGCACAAAATGATTCCCAGTCAAGATTTGGTAAAAGACTTAGCTGTATGTACATGAGGCGCACACGCGCGCACACACCAGGCAAATGGAATTTCAGAAATCATAATTGCTGGTTCAGGTATGCATCTTTCTCTGACTTCTCGTTTCCGCTAAGGTAGCCTACAAGGCTCCCAGAAACGCCTGAGACCCAGGAGACACTGCGTTCCAGCCAAGCTTTGGGGGTTGATGATGCCTGTGGGGTTTCTGCGGCAATGCGCTTCTGTTCTTCCTCAAGCAAGATGTCCAGCCACCTCTTTGACATGTATTCTTTCACTGCATCCACGCTTTTGTTAACGACGTCCGCTGGCGGTACACCAAGGGGATTCTGCTCCAGGTTAAGCTTCTCCAATTTATCCAGCCGACCAAAACTGTCAGGAAGAGCATGGATTTGGTTGTTGCTCAGGTCAAGCTCACGCAGATTCAGAAGGTCACCAAATGAAGCAGGGAGCTCTTTCAAGTCACTGAAGTTGCTGCTAAGGTTGAGGATTTCAAGATTGCTGAGCTTCCCAAAGGCAGATGGCAGACCGCAGAGTTCATTGAAATGGGCATCCAGGAGGTACAGTGATGTCATCTCACAGACAGATGATGGAAGAGACCGCAATTTGTTCATGTGGACCCAGAGTTTTTGCAGATTTACCAGCTCATAGCCGATATCTGTAGGAAGATAAGTGAGACCATTGTAGCTTGCATCAAGCTCCACCAGCGACCTGCAGTTTAAGTACTCAGTCACTTGAACGATGACAACAATCGAACCCAGAAAAAGCATCTCAAGCTGGTGTTACCTACCTGCACTTTGCTATGCTATCTGGAAGTGCCCTCAGCCTGTTATTCGCCACATTGAGAATCTTAAGGTTGGTTAGCAGTCCAATGGAATCAGGAAGAGCAACCAAAGCATTGGCAGAGAGTCGAAGCTCCTCAAGGTGATCAAGTCCTCCTATAGCATCTGCAACAATCTGCAAGCGCATCAAAATTCCTAAATCAGTCGGTCAATCACAACACAAATTTCTAAATCAATTAATCACTACTGATGAAGTTTAAACCATACTTTTTCAGGGATTAAGTCCTCACAACCCGTCAAGGGTGTGCTGATTAAGACTTTACAAAGATAATGAATTATGGTTAAAAGGTAGATTCCTTTGGTGTAAGACAATTCGTTCAAAAGCTTAAACAATCTGTATAAATTAGATGTAATAAAGAATGAGTATAGACGAGCAATATTGAGAGGAAAAGAAAAGAGACAGAATCGGAAGTAGTTGAGCTACTTCAAATTGTGATTGCAGAAATTTCCACACCAAACAAACATCACCAGATCTTATGTTAATCGAACTGATTCAAATAAGAACACAATCATGTCAGTCACATACTACACGTAATAGTCAGCCTTCTGCAAGTCTAGGTTTTATATGCGAAAAGCATGCATATATAGCTATGGTCACCAAACATTACCTAAGAACAGCTAATGCGAGAAATACCAAATCATTCACCCTTGATTTTTGAAATCAACCACATGCAAATAGCAGTTCGTTCCACCCCAATATCAACAGAATTGCCTCCATCTACACACACATAACGAAATAGTAGGGTACCAACTCATTCTTCATAGTTCATACCAGACCCTCAAAACAGTAGGGAACTATAACCAAGTAGTACTACGCGAAATCACGATCATTAGTTCCTCATGGAGAAACAAGTGCCCAAACAATTCCCCACGTCAACCATCAGAACTCGCTCATCTGTGTGCTCAAACAGCAGAATATGTCCAAACAATCGGTAAAGATGCTCATCCACAGCATCACGCAAAACTAGTGTTCCATACACATCTACAGATGACAACGCTAAGCAGATCTCAACAAGCATTAAGATGCCTCGTCCATTACCTCGAGCTGGTTGCGGGAGACGTCGAGCACGCGGAGCCCCTGGATCCTCCCGAACGCCTCGGGCAGTTGCCGCAGCTGCCGATCCACGAGGCGCACGCTCT
>LAPY01000196.1:204198-215848 GCA_000970635.1 Eragrostis tef
CTTAATTAGCAAGATTCTCTGGACTAAACTTTAGTTTAGGAGGAAACGAACACCCCCTTACTCTTTAGAATAGCAAATCTGATGCGTGCTATTGCACGTTTGCTAAGCTAAATGAGACAAAATTATAAGTGTGTGTCTCATGCGTGCAAGCTATTTACCGTACGTCTTGTCATTCGTTGTAGGTTCAGACGTTGAGACGGGAAATATGAAAGCAAAACATTAAGATCTGGTTAGGGTTTGGGTTAAGTTATCTTGGTCAAGGTTCTATCAGCCTCAGGATTGGGTGAGCAAGGAGAATGAGAAGAGGTTGTTATAGAGCGCAGGTGAGGCGGCGAGTTCATTGTTAACTACGACGAGATAACAAGTACACTATGATTGCTAAGAAATGATGTCAAAAGTAAAAGGTTGTTTAGAATCAGAGATTATAAGGAGTTCTGGGAGAATGAAGAGAAGAGGTTGTTATAAAGCGCACGGTGAGGCGGCGAGTTCATTGTCAACTAGAACGAGAAAACAAGTAGGAGTACACTTATGATTGCTAAGAATTGATGTCAAAAGTAAAAGGTTGTTTAGAATGAGAGGTTATAAGAAGTTAGAGCATAGAATGTGTGGAAGTTTAGCCGAATGAGTGCTCACAAAACATTAAAGATTGTATCCCCCAATTTGATCCTCGTCACGCAAGTGGGCAAGCACTCAACAAAGTACAGCACTATTCAATTTTTTTCAATTCATTTTTTGGAGGACGGCTAATGTTACGTTTTTCTTCGTAGATTTATTTGGTTCATAATACAGCACAAGACAAACGAAACCACAAGATCTCAATTGTATTTTTTTGAACTGCAATTTGCAAAGCACAAAACAGTTACCAATACGATACAGACAACAGGACAAAAGAACCTCGAGGGAAAAAAAAAAGAAACTCTGCTGCCCCCAAAACTACGAAAGCCAAAGAAAATACCTAGCCTCAAATAACAAATAATTAACTAATTCGCTCCCCCATATAGTTCCACAACGTCGTGCTTAGTTAATCACTCAGATGTGGGCATTATCTAGTTAATCTGAAACGTAAAAGTGCGTCAAAGGGCCAAAAAGGTAGCAGCTTCGTCCAACCTCAGTGGAAAATAGAGCAACCATTTAGTTTTCGAATCTGCCAGGGAAGAAGTACAGAAACTTAGCCGGGTTCAGTGCCACAATCATCGCTTTGATGCTACAGTTCTAATCTATAGTTAGTCGTTCAGCCACATGACATTATAAATACAATTATACAAATATTTCAGAGGGGGGTTCTAGGCTGAGACCCAATAAAAGGCATTGTCAGCAAATCCAATTTGGAGACAACTTGGCAGCTCCAAGGGCATCAACTGCTTTCTGAGGTCGATGCCAAATCAATGAGGCCCGGATTGCATGGCGTCATGATCCTGTTCCACTCCTTGTGACCCTTCGGAACATGTCTTTGATGTTCTTGGACCCTACCTCTATCTTCGGTTTCTTCGCTGGCCTCCCTTTACTTGATTTGGCACTGCCATTTGCCACCTGACATCATGGACAGATATCAAGAACTAAGAGCTTATGGTGGCTAAAAGAAGCTAAAGCATTTTCAGAGAGCAAACCTCAGAGGGACGAGCAGGTGCAGGACAACTCTCTGCAGAAAATGAAGCTTCGCTTGTTTTGGTAGTCGCATCAATGATTTCGTTGAAATCCAATCTGCAGTTGAATAGATTGATCAAATTTGAGGATATACAAACAGATATATGTCTACTGAATTGATTTGTTGATACGCAAGAGAAGAAACCTAACTGCAATTTTTTGCAGAGTAACTTTAACCACGGTTCATCCTTCAGGTATTCACGGATCATTTGGACAGCCTCCTTCACTGTAACCAAAACAATATTAGACGCTTAATCAGTGCATTGTGTACACAAACAGTATACATCAACCTATGTTTCATAGCAGTTAAATTGCATTTTATTTCTGCAATTTCCTGATGTGGATGCTTCCAGTACTAGACTACCAGCACCAAGGCAGTCAGGTCCTTAAGGTGCAATGATAAAAAATAAATGACACTTTTTTATTATTAAGGATGCACAGGTTTAAATGCTAACACCAGACAAATGCAAATCCAAACTACCAACCTTTGTTACACTAAAATCATTTTGTTTACTATTCACGGCACGAAAATAGTAAGTACAGTTTGTGTAGTTTAAGGCATTTTATTCTAGATCGTAAGTAATGTACTACAATATAAAGCATCAATGCTCCTGTCTAAACAGTTTGGCTACAAACTTAAATAAATCAGCACTATTCAACAGTTTGGTTAAACGAAATATGTGAGATGAGTAAAATCTACCGGGCAAAAATGAAAGAACAGTCAATGGCCAGATGCTGCATACTTCTTGGCTTCTTGCCATATTACACTACTTATAATTCAAATACTGATGCAAAAAATTCTAGACATACGTAGTTCCTTTTCTCCTTGGGCAGCATAATTTTTACCCAACTCGGGGAAGACCTGTTTTAAGTTCTGCACCTGTAGGAAATTCATAGTAGTTATGATGAGAGATAAAGTGAAATAAATATGATTTAGGAGTCACATATATAAATAACTGCCATGCACTTGTGTACAAAAAAAATATTAAAATACCAAGGATTACTTTCATTTGAATATCCTCATGAAAACAAAATAACCTTAAAAATTATTGTTTCATTCAAAATCTACATGACCAAAGATAATTGACAAAAGGTCCGGAGCATCAATAAGCTTCAGCATACTAATAGTCTAAACATGCTAAATAGTAAGTTGAGACATGGAATTTAAATCCCTTACTCAATGAATACGTGCAAAGAAGCAAGAATATTTCCTTAATTCGAGCAAAATATTTTTATCTTTCTTATCTCAGTACATCATTCATGACACACTAGCTGCAGTCTGCAGGTGCATTGCTTTTGCACGGTGCCAAAGAAAAAAAAAAGAAACCAAACTACAGTATAGTTTCTGAAAATAATAGGCACAGAGAGAATATAATCTTCAAAATGAGTGAGCAATGGTACAAACTGAAACAGGCTACCTTACAGCACAACCAAGATAAGACCTTAGAATCGTCAAGCCTGAAGAACTTCATGCTAGCTACTTCTGCAGGAAATAACATCCATCTAATAAATCAGCATTTGCCATGGCAGAAAGAAGTCATGACATAAAATACGGAAGAAATGTCTGACAGCAAAACGCAATTAAAATCATTGATTAACTCGATGAAGAAACCAAACATCTACCAGGTTGCAATGAAATATGGTGCTCATAACTTGATAGCAGCTATTACAATGAAACATGTTAAGCACTGACCTTTTACTTCACAAACCAATTCCATATGCTGTCCAGCTACATGCATGAGCTGCTGATATGCAGGATATCCCTCAACGTACAATATTTCATCAAGTTGTCTGAATTTTCCTGGCTCTTTACCATTCTGCAGCACAGCGAATGAAAGCACGTTAAGTTGAAAAAATTAGAAAGAACAAGAACCACTTGCCAGAATTAGTATCTTCAGTTCGGCATACCAACATCCGTGCAGCTTCAAAAGTGGGTAGGAAAATGAAGATTGGATCGACAAGTGTACAATAATATAGCCCACCATCTATAAGTTAAAACAGTACAATGGTTAAGCATTAAAGTACAAAGCATTCGGGAATGTGTTCAGAAACACACTGTTTCTGTGCAGACTATATGACGCCACATTTGGTATGTTTATGTCTTGTAGATGGTATGAAGGCATAGAAATTAGAGAATGTGAACTCATTATCTTATCGTGCGCCTAACAATGGACCTTGTATCTCAATTACTTGTTAACAAAATCAACAGGGAAGCACATCCAGGTTGTAACAATGACTATTCATGGGCAACACAACAATAACATAAGGGAAGCATAACCCAGATGGAAAAGAAATTCAAGCTTTTGCGCAGAAATGGAAAATTGCGCAGCTAGTTTATGCTTGTACCATACCTTCACAAACATAATTTCCCAGGAACCAAGAGCCATAGCGCTCCTTAAACCAATTGATCTCATGGAGTTGACCATCAATAAACAGATACCCTGCTTCGTCTCCTGATTGATGACATTTATATTGCATTTTTGTCTTAATTCCTAGGGGATCAGAAACTCATACTGGAAAACACAAAGCTAAGGCAGGTATAGGCGCACCCGATCTTGGATGGCGAAGTGACAGCACATTCCCTCGACCCTCTGCACCACAGGGACCTGTAATGTACACAAAATGGGAGTCTGATTAAAAGTGCAGAGCGCCATTTGGGACGAACGGACTGTACGAAACATTCCCCTAATCAGTTCTCAAACAGAAGCGTTAATCCTGGGAACAGACTCATATCCAGCGGGCTGACCAAGTGACCAGTCCACCGGGCTACACAGACTAACAGAGCTCAGAACAGCATACATCAACGGAGATCTAAAGGGTTAATTAAAATGGGGAACATTAGAATCAGCGAAGCTCACACTCATCTCCAAGGCGAGCTGAAGACAGCTCAGACTAGGCTGCAATCGAGATCATGGCGAGGGGTACTCACGGGGGGCAACGAGGACGCGGGGCGGCGCCGCCAAGTTGTCGCACCACGACGCCATCGGGGCGGCGCGCCTTGGCTCCTCCGGGTTTTTTTCGCCGGTGGTGCCGCTGCCGCTGGTCTTGGGGCTTGCTTCTGCGTCGCCTGTGGCCGCCACGGGAAGGGAAGGAGTGGGAAGGGGACTCGGGAGGGGAAGGGCGCGCGCGGGGAGGGTGCTCGAAGGCGTAGGGTTTTGGCGCCCCGCGCGATGCTGCTCCTCCCGTTTTTTCGCCGGTGGTGCCGCTGCTGCTGGTGTTTGGGCCTGCTTCTGCTTTCGCCTGTGGCCGCCTCGGGAAGGGAAGGGAAGGGAAGGGGACGGGAGTCGGGAGGGAGGGGGAAGGGCGCGCCGCGCGCGCGGGGAGGGGGCTCGAAGGCGTAGGGTTTTCGCGCCGCGCCGGTCGGACGCCCGCGCGATGCCGCTGCCTTTTCTTCTCCCCATTTTTTTGCCGCGAGCTCGTGAGTTGGATCGTGTCGACGGGACGGAGAGCCCAGTTTGGCCCACCTGTAGGCACAACTTAGGGATTGCTTTTTTTTTTTCTCTTAGTGCAGGTGGTATAGGCGCACCTGTAGGCCCATGGATCGCGGATACTCATGCATGATCCATGGGCCTGCACTTAGGCGACTTACAGAATTGCTTTTTTTTTTCTCTTTAGCAGAGTTGTTTTCTTCCTTTCGTCAGAACGGCTCAGAAAGAAAGGAAAGGCAGGTCTAAAAAAAAAAAGGAAAGGCAAAACAGAGTTTGGTTTCATCCTAGTCTCAACCAAGTAAAGAAAACAGAGCTGTTATCACGATTCACAATCACGGTTTCTTTGGGTGCTCAAGAAGATGTCAACATCGGCAGCCTTCGTCTTTTACAGCTGCGAAAACGCCGTGCGCTCGTGCCTGGCGGCGGCGTCGCCTAGCGGGCGCGCGTGTGTTCGCACGCGGACGAGGCGAGAGACAGCTGCGAGCCTACGACGCGTGCAACATGCGCGGCAGCCAGTCATGCATGGGCGACCCGGCGGCGCAAGCCAAACGCCAACGGCTAACCCGCTAGGCACACAGGCAGCGTGTGCGCATGCATGCGCCACTGGCCGGACCTGTGCCGACCAGCCGCGAGGCGTGACCAACGTTTTTGTGTACGTAGGAACGGCACTTGGATGGAGGAAAACCGTGATCAAAGACTCCACTAAACGGTGCGCATGCACCATACGTGTGGTGGCCGGGCAGCTACGTACGTAGGCCAATTGCTCCGCGGGCTCGCCAACTTGTGTGCACGTACGCTCTGTAAAGCTAGCTCAGCACTGTTTGCATCGCGCATTCGACGACAGCAGCACCCGGTGGGTAGTACCTATCAGCAGTGTAGAGTGTACCGCACAAAGCTGAGCAAACATATGGTAGTGGTCTCTGTCTTTGCGGCCCTGACGAAGCCATATGTTTGACTCGTTTGTGGGCCGTGAGTTGACACGTCCAGCTGTGCGGCACGAGAAGTACTTCCCACTCGGGAGCATCCGGATTGGAACAAGCCAAAACAATAGGTTTGTTTTTTGGATGTTGCTTGCTCCTCTGTGCATGCGGTGCTGAGTGGACCGCCTCACTGGCTCGCGCGCCCAAGGACACGAACGTACCGTGCGTAAGCGTTTGTTTATATGTCATCTTGCTATGACCGATCATTTGCTTCGTCGGTCGGTCGCTACCTTGATGTGCATTAATTCATCATGACTTCTTTAAGAAAAAAGAAGAAACCAAAAAAAAAAACGGCTGATAGTTGCTTGTAGTATATTCTATAACGTGCATTATGAGGCGCACTACGATCTGAGCTGAGGTAAAAGGCCAGCTTATTGTACCGCTCAGCAGCACATTAGTTGTACTCCATATAGGAAGCCATGCGTCTCGAATCAGAATCTCTTCACATCGCCACCACCCCCGATAAAAACTACGGAAAAGGAAAAGGAATCGCGGCTTATGCCGTTGCGGGTAAGCATGCTAGCTTTATCGACGAAACGGGACTAGTGGTGGCGGATTAGCGACGCTCGTCAGGCATTGGATACCTACGTGACGTTCGCGCGATCCAATCATGCCGCGCTCAAGTGGACAGTGGTTAGTACGTGCCGTCCTCATCCTTTGTGTCGGCACCCGATTGAACGGAGTATTCGGCAGATATTTGATTCGGTAGAGCGCTTTGCTTATACGAAGACCAATTAAGAAAGAGACACACGATTTATACTGGTTCGGGCCTCCCGAAGGATACTAACCCTACGTCCAGTGTATTCTTTTATTGCCGTGTAGGCGAGATATGTGGTGGTGTGTCTTCGGTCCTTGACCGGCGGCTGCGTGACATCTCTCCTGTAGAAAGAAGTGTTTACATTTATAGGTGGGTCTTATCTCTTTTACAAGTCAGAGTAGTAATATCTCTAACGAAATAACAGGTCGACTTTTTTTAATAGTCCTTGTAACCGACAAGGCGTCCCCCATCGGTAGAGTCTTAATCCGGCGCATTAAATATCCCGAAGTTTCTAAAAATAGGGCTACGACACTTTGCTTTCACGGGCCGGGAGTTCATTCGCGCGGAGATGTTTGTAGACTTTTGATCATGGCAAATGATGCGATCTTTCGGAGGGGTGTCGCTTTGGTCTTGCCGGGAACGGCCGAGACGAGATGAGACGTCTCTGGTGCCTCGTCAGCTTGCACAAACTCCTGTTCCAATACTATACTCCGTACTAGGCACCAGAGCTTCGATTTGCACCAGAGTGAAAATATCTCACTTACCAACAATCGCAAGGGATGGATGTCTCTGGATTTGATCTGATTTGATTATTCTCTTGTCACTAGTCAATTGTTTAACACCGATCCTTCAATATTTGTACGAAACCAAAGCCAAAGCATCGATCGACAGGGATGGCTCAATCTTGTTAGCCGCATCAGCGGGTATCAGGAGTGCGGCTGGTTATGGATGTCAATGTTGCGGAATTGGCAACCGCATACGTGGCCGCATCGCTTTAGTCCCGAAACCCAGGATTCCACCATGGCAGCCTTCGTAGTGTGCACAGCACTTGTGCCTCTCGCCGTCAGCAGGCCGTCTGTCATCCGATAGTGCTGCACAGTTTTTAGCAGTTCCAAACATCGAACCTCATTTGCATGGAGCGCCTTCAGACGATGAACACAACATTTAAAGATACAGATCGACAAATGTGACTTTTCTCTACAAGTCGAAGTTTCTTTGAAGAGCGATTTTATGAGCATAGGGCATATGCCGGAATTTTAGTAGACAAGTTTCTTTGAAGTGCTTCTTATTCTCATTATTTGATATCCGAAATTTTAGTAGACAAGTTTTGAAACACAATTTGATTCTGCGTGGCCATGTTTCTTTGGTATTGTGGTTCGGTGGCTCCGTGCGTGCTGCATCTGCAATTTAGTTGCAGCGTCCTCGTCGCATATCGCAAGAGTCATTACCAATCCATTGTTACTGACTTGTTGTCCACCATACTGCGGGCCCGGCGGTCATACAGACTAAAGTAGCCCAACATACAGTAAAAGGCGCTCCCGAGTCTGAGCTTTTTCCAGAAAGAGAGACGGGCCATCCACGAAGTGGTGCCGTCCAGCCGGGAATGCTGTGGGCCGGGAATATTCCACTAAACAACCATCAATATTTTTTATTTATTAATTTGGGTTTATACTCATTGAGCTGCCGTTTTGAGTGGGTAGGTGAGATGACTAGCGGGTGCTCCTATCATGCTGGGCCCTCCGATCACACACCTCTCTTATCGTTATCCGTATTATGAACTCATCTGGATCTCACCACCAGGTGATCCTAATCCTACGGTGGACATGCAGTAGAAAGAAATAGTAAACACAAACTCTTTCTCGCCCTTCAAACTACTAGACGTACTCTTGTGATCATGTCGTATGTGGCTGTGGTGGCCAAATTTTGGCACCTCTTTGCTGGAGAGTTAAGGCCATATGAAATCGACCCGATGTTTATGGAAATCAAAGATATATTCCGTACTGTTTTTGGAAAATAAGAGTATATTTCGTAGGCCTTTTGTCTCCTGTCAAATTTGTTTTGTCCTACAACTTTGTAAAGATTTCTTATGTGCCGTTGCAAGGTTTCTCTTATCATGGCCGGTTTAAGTGAATTCAGGACTGAAATTCAATTCTTGATACTTACTTTTCTAATTGTTCTAAGTAATATGAGTGGTACAAAGTTTGCGGTAGGAACTTCTTTGACTCGTTGTATTTTTCTGTTAATACGAAGGAAATGTGGTATGCGATGATTTCATATTTTTTGTTTAAATTTATTTTGTGATTTAGTTATTGCAGTTGTATCTCTTTTTCTCTTGTTTGATTGCTATTGCTTTGATTTGTATTGAGCCAAAAAGCAACAACTTGCTGCGACAGTGCCTGGACCATTTCAGTTAGCTACTCTATCTTGATAGCCAGTCCACATCGAGCATGTGGAACCTTCTAGGTGCTCTTGATAAGAATTACTTCCTCCGTCCCAGTTTACTTGGTATTTTAGGAGTGTTTTCTGATGTACAGATTCATAAAATATTCAATAAATCTGGACAGACAGGTTGTCCAGGTTCAGAGAATGTTGAATGAATCTGGTACAGAGTCAGAATGCCAAGTATTCTGGGACAGAGAGAGTAGAACTTTTTGAAGGCCAGTTTTTTTTCGAAGTGTGAAAGCCGAGAGTTAGAACTTGCCTGACACTCTTCTTGCGAAACAGCGACAAAAATCGGCCTGATTTTGAAAACGGAGTCGTCATCGGCACCAAGAGTACAAACGCTGCCAACTAGTGCATGATCATGGCCGTCAAACATGGAATTACTGCCAAGCGACCGGCAGGGTTACCGAGATATGTTGCAGCTTGCAAGATTATTCCGTTTTGCTTTCTGAGATGATAAGAACCTCGTCATCTCCCGGCCGACGTCCGTGTCGGTGTCACGGCGCTTTGACGTGCTGCGTGCTCTCGCTCTCACTGTCTCCCATCTCGCGCGTGCACGCTCACACACGCGTGTACCGCCAATTAAGTTAGACTTTAATTAATCCGTGTAAGTGGCTGCAGGGATTTTGGGATTAAAAAAAAATTGTGTCCAACTGTTGAGCCATGCTGCAATATTCCTCCTCGCATGTATGACAAGCATGACAGACAAAGTGCCTCCTGGTGCACATGAACGTGACCAGGACGTACTAGCCAGTTGATTTCTGTTTTTCTTTTCAGATCAGTGAAAAAATTCAGACTGGCTAAGTGCTTATGTTCATATGGTAAACAATAATTCTCATCTTGTGAGTCACATGCGGTTGTGTGTTCTGGTGCGGTAGGTATGCATCGAGCTATAAGATAAAACAACATGCATGCTCTCGAGAGCAGCATCTCAAGTATAACTCATGGTAACATCCTTGTGTTTTTTTGAAGATGAGAAGGTATATTTCGTAAGCAACATGCATGTATGACTTTTTTTTTGCGAGGATAATGTGTATGACTGTATGTACCGTTTGTGATTTAATTGTTTCTATTTTCTTGTAAGAATCTTAGTGAAGTAGTAGTAGTGTACCCCCCCCCCTCCCGATTGCATATGTAATATCAATGTGATTCTTGGTGATTATCTATCTGCCATATAGTTGTAGCTAACTAAGTGAAGAATTTTTTTTAAAAAATAAGACAGGAGCGCTGCCATTCATTAAGATAGGAGGAGAATTACATCATAAAGTTACATATTCTAACCCAGCACGAGTGCTAGGCCCAAGCCATGGTCATCACCGCGCTCGAGAAAAACCAAACTGAAACAAAAGACAACTGCTAAGCTGAAACATCAACTATGGAGGCCACCTCAAAGTTGAAACAATCAACAAGTGAGATCTAAAGACCGATGCAACAAAAGCAAACAACGAGCCACGACCCGGCTGACTTGGATCATAGAATCTGTAGACAGCAAACCACAACTATGGAGGCCACCTCAAAGCCTTCAGAAACCTAGCCAAGGCAATCAACTTCTTGTCCTTCAATTCCTTTCTAATGACAACCCATTTTTTAGTCAACATATTCCGAACCACTTTGATACCCAGTTTCAGAGTTTTGGTTTTGAGCTTTCGATGTCGACTACCATGCACATTGCCCTCCTGATGCACCACAATTGATTTCTTTTCTGGTGTAGTATGATGGTGAATGGAGTGAAACAAAGGAGATACCTCCATGTGCTTGAGGCTGCTCAAGGCTTTCAACAACTCATATCCAACTAATTGATCCTCTTCACATCTAACTATTGATGGAGTTTGGACAATATCAACACTGGGCTTGTTGTGCTTCACTCTTTCTTCAGGAAAAAGATGGTTGGCAACCGGCGAAGGCATAGCAATCTGCGGAGTGGAGAAACCAACATCACTGTCATGCATCTGCATCAAGAGGCGGGCCTCCATAACCATCGGATCAAACGGTTTCTCACAGGCTACCGATGATGAAGAGTGCTTGAATTGCAGCAGACTATTGTCATCAAAGGAGACTGCGGCTGTAGAGGTGTGCATCAAAGCCGAATCATCCTCCAGAGATGGACAATGAGATGGACAATCAGTGAAGATGTGGCCGTAGCAGCGGCACTGCCAACATCTCACTGGGTGGTGCAATCTGCAACCTTGTGATCGCGAGCAAGGCAGTTGAAGCAGTTCCTTCATCTTTCTTAAGTAGAGCGAACGACGCTCTTGCCAACGGGCCTCGTAGTCCGACTGAGGCGACTGAGGCGCTGAGGACGACCTCGGGCGCTTGACCTTCACTGCTTGCCAGCCTTCCTCGCTAACTCCTAATTCATGCCCCTGAGCAGCAGCATGGACTTCAGCGGTCAGCGACAGACACTTTCCTTCTTGACGGCCTGAACCACACTGACGCAGGAGGACCTCTTTGTATGAGAGCTCACAGCGCCGTTGCAACTTGGGATGGAAGTAGTGCTGCTTACACGGGGCCGGCAGCACAGAGAGGTCACCATCCCTGTGACCGGACGAGGGAGGGTGATTCTGCAGCCCTTGGGAGCCCGGCGCCAGGGAGTCGGCGCCCCGGACGCCCAGCCCGCT
>LAPY01000197.1:23666-34450 GCA_000970635.1 Eragrostis tef
GCCCCCGCCTCCGTCTTGGTGCGGCCTGCCGGATGCTCCGCAAGCGCGCCGGCCCTGGTCGCGCTATCTGAATCGCGCGTACCCTTGGTGCGACGTCAGCAGCGGCCGACTGCTCGCCTGCCCCCCCAATCTGCTTCTGTAGGAGCGATCAGGTAGCTAGCTTGATCATTTCTCTTACTCGTTTCCTCTGTTTGCAATCCCTTTGTTTCATATCTTCTTTTATGCTGATTAAGCTTGTCACATACTCTTTTTGCTGCGTACTCAGCAATTTTCAACTCTTTCCGTATTTCTGAATTAACATACTACTGACTGAAGATATTAGTGCTTAACTTGAGAACTTATCACTCAACTCTTATATCCTTTTAGTGTATGCTTCCGCCCGTGTAAACTTTAGGAGTAGTTCTGTCCTGACTGTTTTTCCAGAACCTAAAATAAATAAAACAACGAAGATACGACTGAAACAAAACGTCTGTTGCATAACGGATGGGGCACAGGTCTTCAAAACCTTTGGTTAACCAGCTGTTGCCACTGAGCTTCTTCCCTGTTCCATGATTGCCATTTGCAAATATTTAAGAAGACTCCACTTGTTCCTACAGTGCTCCGGTCCCACCAGCACATCATCAACATGAGTGACATTTAACGAATTTCAGTGCATGTGGGTGTGAATAGGTGGACAGGACTGAAATAATTGAATTTGCTATATATGGAATCTGTTCAGTTGATCGAACATTTGAAATCCAGCTCAAATATAGTATTAGTTAGCCCATATCTTACACAAAGTAAGAAAGTAAATGGTGCCATCACAAACTATGTATATGTAAAACACAATTAAATTACATGTCGAACCTGTGTGCAAATAGCTTCGGCTCCGGCAGACACCTTATGTGTGACACAAATTTGGTTTGCCTACTTTTTCATCAAAAGAAGAAAAAAAATGCCATGCAACAACCATCGAACTAGTCTGAAAATGAAAAGAAATAAAGGAAACATGATGTAGCTGCAAAGAATGCAAAGAAGATCCGTGCGGGGACAGGCTCTATATATCCGGTCGGCATGCGTATGAGCATCTGATAAACGGCTGCCAGAATAGCAACTGAATACCATTTCTTATTACCAGCCATGCTGATCCGAGCAATCCTCCCAAAAACATTTCTCAGCATAATGTGGAGTGACCAACTATTAAGCTGATGAGGACCGATCACCAAGCTTTCAACGAGATCTCGCCGGTCGACAAACGCTTCCAGAACGGCGGTGCTCTTAGTGTATGTGAAAAAGGGTGACTCATCTGGCAAATTCCCGTAGACCTTCCCGATGCCACTGATGACTGGCCAATCTTCATCATTGCGAATTAAATTTCGAACCAGCTCCTCTCTACCAACAATGGTGAGAGTTTCTGGAACCGAGCCTGAGCTGTGCCGCACAAATGCCAGCAGCCAGCCTGGAAGCTTTCTCAGCTCCCTGGGCATGAGGCGCAGGTGCCTGAGAAACCTCAGCTCGCTTACGTCCTGCAATCCGGAGCAGCCACTGATAGTCAGGGACTCGAGCACTGGGAGGTTTGAGATTCTTGCAAGCCTATCGCTGTCTTGGATTACTAGTTCCCGAAGTGCAGGAAGGCTAACAATTTCCTCGAGGCTATCTGCAGAAACAATGAGCATGCTTGTGAGTAATTTCGAGTGCTCCAGGCAAGATGGGAGGGATCTCAAGCTGGGGCATCTCTGCAGATGGAGCTCCACCAGGGATGGCAGGTCACCGTCTTCAAATCCTTTCCATGACTCAAAGCTCTGCATGTCATTGAGATGCAACTGCTCTAGCTTGGGAAATGCTTGGGGAGGACCTGTTCTCCCTCTTTCAACAGCACGCACCTTGGAACATCCAGAAACCTCCAGCAACTTCAGATGAGGTAGTTCTCCAAGTGCAAGGAGGCTCTCACAGTATTTGCAATCTGCAATAACCAGCCGCTGGAGACATGGGAGTTGCAGGATCCAATTGGGAAATGATAGCCCATAGTATCTCAGTATTTTCAGGGACTCTAGGCAGTTTGGAGGTCGAAGGCTACGGAGCACATCATTGAGCCTACTCGCTTCTGTCTCTTCTACTTCATGAACCTTCCTTGTGCTGCCACAAAGCTCAAGCTGGGTGAGATGAAGCTTCTTTGACAAGGCCGCTCTTTGTGCACTCAGATGTTGTTGTATTCTGTCCATTTTCACTATCTGCAGACTCCTCAGTGAGTTTAGAAATTTTAGATCCTCCAAAGGCCACCCTCTTGTATCTTTTTCAGTTGCTTCCTTGGAGTTCACAACGAAACCATGCAACGTGGTTAGCTGCTGCAAGCTTGCCAATCTTGGTAGCATTAGATGTGGTTCACTGCCTTCAAGATCAAGTGTCCTCAAATATTGTAGCTTACTGATTCCATGTGGAAGTGAATGAAGTCTGTAACAGCACCTGAGGACCAGGAACTGCAGATTTCTGAGCCTCTCAATTGACTCGGGAAGGTCCATGATTTCTGTATGAGAAAGGTTTAGGAACCTAAGGTGAAGTAGAGGTTCTAGTGACCCTGGAATGTGCCTAACTTCAGTTCCAGTTAGGTCCAGTACTCTCAAATATTTGATATTCTTAGCCGTACGGTCAAGAGCACGATCACCCCATGGGTCCATGTACAGGATTACCGTCCTGAAATGTGCCCGTGTTGCTCTTTCGACAGGTGAAGTGGAACTCGCTGTTCTGGACTTCCCAATCCACAAGTCCTTAGTGAAGAGTTGCAGAACAGACCTGACACAACCATTGACTGTGCATCTTGTCATGTCAAGAGACCCAATCTCTGGTTGCAAAAGGTTTCTCAGCACCAGCTCCTTGTAATACTCCGCGGCAGTATCTTCAAGGCTGCAACCATCTTGTTCCTCAATAAAACCCTCTGAGATCCACAGCTGAGTGATACTGTGCTTACTAATCATGAACCCTTCTGGGAGGTGCAAGCAATAATGGAAGCACTGCTTCAAGTAAGGTGGCAAATCACAGTAGGCCACATGGATAGACCCTGCTATTTCTGTCATGCCATCATTAGGGACAATGGCGCTTCCAGCAAACCATCCTTTATGGTTGCTCACCATGAACCACTCCTTCCATGTTGGGTCCTTTGTACGTAAGATACCACCTATAACCTGTATTGCCAAAGGAAGCCTGCTGCACCTTTGGATAATTGTTATCCCGATTTCCTTTAAGACTTCACACTGTTTGGCGTCCAAGCAAGCAATTCTGCTTAGCAAGGACCAGCAGTCAGGGTAAAGCAATTGCTTTACAGGGACAGTGCAAACTGCAGAACCCATCTGCCCTGCGACACCCTTGTCCCTGGTTGTCATCAGAATTCTGCTTCCATGCTGTACATGTAAGCAAGTATTCAGGAAGCTCTCGTCGACCTGGTGGCTCCATACATCATCAAGCACCAGCAGGAATCTCTTCCCTCCAAGAATGACAGCCAGCATTTCCTCAATCTTCTTCTTATCTACTGCTCCCCTAGTCTTAAAGCCAGTGGCACTTGCAATTGCAGATAGTAGTTCCACATCCGTCAAATCTTTTGAGGCACATACCCACAAAAGAGTACTGAAAGCATTTCTTGTCTGGTGGTCGTCAAATACAGCTCGTGCCAATGTGGTCTTGCCGGTTCCACCACAACCAACTATCAAGAGAACATGATTAGTGCTCTGGCTGTCAGTCAACATGCTTACCATCTCCATTTTTTCATTTTCAATATCACCAACAGTATTATTATTTGGTGTTGGGTCCCAAGGAAATTTGGAGATCCAGCTTTGTCTCTTCGGATCAATTGGTTGGAGACCTAGCAGAACCCCCTGCTGCAAAATTTCATCCATTCTCTTGTCCAGCATCTCGACAGTGGTTTTAAGTGTCTTGTATTCAACCTCATTAGCAGTGGTTGTTGACGACCTAAACCGATGGAGGATCTGTTCATAACAAGATTAATTCCCCACTTAGAGATCTCACAAAGCAAAAATAGATTCACCTTACTCCTAATCTGAATAAACACATACATCATCAAGAACTCTGAAGAGTTTTTATCAAATGAAATACTTGAAGCTGAAAATTAAAGTTTTACCAATTGACCATCTGGTACATATAAATTCCAAATAATTGTAGGAGATTATTTCTTAAATGATCGTTTAGCCTTATTTTTATTGAGCTGAACAATTGTCTCTCATTTCAGACCAGTTTCCAAAAGCCGGAAGCATGGTGTCTTGAAAGAGGAGAATGTATGTAGAGCTTACTGATCTCCCAGCTTCCTCTGGCTGCTGCTGCCGCCTTGCCACACAGCCGTTGTAGCCGTCCAGCGCGTCATCAAGCTCGTACTTTGCCTCCTGGAACACCTGCAGCCAGTCCCTGATGACTGTCCTGGTCTCTGCGTCGTCGCTGACCAGCAGGGTAGCCTCAGCGCTGCTGGCCAGCTTGGCCGCGTCGTCGGCAGTGCCAACCAGTTTCTTCAGCTTGCTGGCGATGGCGGACCACAGCGGATTGGGAGCAGCCTCCAGCACAGTTCTCCCAGCCATCGCCGCCTGCTTGGGCGCAATTTAGGTTTTGGCGTGCTCTCGCAAACTCGATTGGGAGACCTTTCACCAGCAAATAAAATGTCCAATCAATTTATCATCGATCGGATCTCAATTGTGAAGTTGACTTGTATTATTCATTTCCTGACAGCCTATTCTGACCGCGTCTTCAGAATCATTGCACATTGCTGGACCAAATGAATTTCTAACTAAGAACTGAGATCATAGAACATGTTATAATACTTATTCTGCAATATATAAGTTTGAAGTCGTCTTTTACCTGGTAAGAGAATTTCTGTGGGCAAAGGAAGCTCTGAATGGCTAATGCGTGCACGCATGCCATTAATAATAGTAGCAGAGATGCGACTCGTTTTGTTTATATGACGATAACATGGCAAAGTGTGTCTAGTTTTGTGAAATAAGTTATAAAATATATCAAATGTGGTTTTCGGAAATTACTCTGTATTTCTTAATATGTAAGACTGCTTGGTTATTTAATATCGTAGCACAGCTCTCTGAGGTCGGTAGGAACCACGATGGTGGAACTCATCAACCATTCTGATGATTATATAACTATAGCCAACCCGTTATGTAACAAAGCTATATCTTTCAACCAACCCGGCATATCATGCTTCGATGTTGCTGTTTTGATTCATTCTTATTTGATCTGCAACATTTATGCTCTAAGCTGTTGAAAATTAATCGAAAATGTCATTCTACTGTAGTATTGGGGGAGATAATTGCCACGTTCATGGTCACACTGTGGGAGATCTGAACCTTCTCGCCACTCCGCAACAACTCACAACGACTTGCTTGTCCCAATAAATTAACGAAAACCTTGTTGCAACTACAGATCACATCGATGGATGTAGAGATTGATCGGAAAGGAGTTGACTTGTCAGCATGCATGTGTCCAGGACTCTCTAGGCTGGCTGATGGGCGCACTACAAAGGCAGCCGAGCTCGCACTAGCTTCGAGCTTCTCCTCCTCCAGTCCTCCTCCTGCTGCTGCTACCGGTGCTCCCGACCGTTTCGAAAAGGTACTCAACTATCCATCCATAGTTCTTCGCACGACTCGGGTGTAGTTTGTGTGGTACTCCGTAGTGGGTTAGGGATAATAAGGTAATAATAAGTTAATAACACAGGGATACGAAGGGCTGGGTTTAGGTTAGGGATACATCTTTTCTTTTATTTTTATTTTTTTTTCCTTTTCCAGTGTTCGGCACTTAGTTTGGGACAAGGAAAATAACGTAGGGGCCCATCGTCTATCAGCCCATCGAGCAGCAACATCGTCTATCAACTCTTCTCCCCGTCCGTTCCGCCTCCAGCGGCACAAAATCGAGCAGCAAAAGAGAAATCAAGCGGCACCAGTCAACGGTACTTCCAAAGACCGATCAACTTTTGACTTACGGGCCAACTAATTGTGCTTGAATTGAGGTCACGAGAAGAAAAATTGTTGTTGTCGTGGTGAGCGCGATCAAATTAATAAGCTCAAGGCCCGAGCGCGATCTCGAGGTGCCGACGATGGTGGCTCCCAGCTCCATGAGAGGCTGCATCAGGCCGTATTGTCTACACGGCTGTTGGTTGTCGAGCGCGATTCGTGCGCGAGGCGGTTGCGAATCTCGGAGGGCAGCTGCAAGCTTAATTCCGAGCTCCGAGTCATGGGAGGAAGAGGAGTGGTGATCGTCGCCACCGGCGGCAGGTGCAGAGGAGCCACGGCAAGGAGACGGAGCCATCCTCTTTCAGGTACAACCCACCCTCCCCGTTGGGTAGATCTACTCGCTATCCCTAACCCATCTCATTTCCCTATCCCGTGAAACAGAAATGTCAAATGTTTTCCAGGTATCCCCATTTTCCAAACCCGCCCCACATTTCCAACAATCAAAACAGTAAAATCATTTTCCGTGTCAATTTAATTAAGAGGGTTTATTGTAGTTTTAGATCTCGTGAAATCATTCTGTGTGACAATTGCATTATTTTTTTTTGAAACGAAACATACTCATTGGTACAAAAAAATAAAGTGGAGTTTTATAATAGAGAATGTCGGATTTTATACTCACTGTATTTGTCTTTCACCTAATCTATGTATGTTCATTTTTGTAAAGGTTCTTTGCATGACAAGTGATAAAGAGGTTGTAATTCTCCCCTGCCTATCTTAGTGAGATCTTTACTATGGAGACAGCAATTCTAAGCGGGGTCATAAAAGAAATTCTCGTTTCACTGGGAAGTTTTGCGTACAATGAGATTGCAAGAGTGCATGGTGTCAAAGATGAGATTGAAAAGCTTGAGCATAGCCTTGCCAGCATCACGCAGGAAATCAAAGATGCGGATCGGACCATTGCTCATTCCGAGGCAACTAATCAACGACTCAAGACCTTGACTGACATCGCTTACGAGGCAGAGGGTATCATTGACCGATTTAAGATCAAAATGGGTATGCTAGGTCCATCGATGTTGCAGGTAAGGAGACTGCTTGTAGTGTTTTCTTTTTTTCACCGATATATAGATACACATCTAGATGTCAAAAGTAGATTATTTTTATTTCACCAGCAAGAGGCTATGGGAGATTAGTTTGCAAGATAATAAGCATGATAGATAACATATTATATAGCAGGCATGCATACATGCAGTAGATGACGAGCCCATGACAACGACGACGATGCTCTCTTGTTTCATTTGGATTCTCGCTGGTAAATGAACTAATTATTTTGCTAAATTTTGGGTGTAAACCCATATATAGAGTGCTTATGTGGTTCTAAAATGTGGCAATTATCTTTCATCACGCATTGGTAAAATATGCTACTTCTAGTGGGCAGAGTGAAAAATAAAAACAGAGTGAATACAAATGTCAGCCATTTTTCGAGAAACATACTTAGTACAATCATACTCAAAACAGTCAGTTTTTAAAATACAAAAACAGTCAGTTACTACTACACAGAATCTCGGTGATTTATTTGATGTAGGGATAGAATTTCGACGTCCAACACACGTAACACACTTAAGTATCATGGTGAGCCCATTGCTTTTAGGGAAATAACAATAAATAGGCTATCTAAACAACACAGATAAATGCATGATCATTTTGAATTTAGGAGGCGTATTTAAATTATGTTGGACGACTTTGACAAGTTGGCATTTTCTATTTGAATTTGTAAACTATTCAAAAATGATGTAGCCTAATGGTACGTATTATCTCTTTCAGGTCACCAACCCAACTACTGAGTCCCAAACAAACTGCATGAGGCGAATGTTGTCAAAATTACAGGTAAACCTCAGACACATTCCGTATGTATCAGATCAGGGAAAATCGAATTCCGCACTTTGAAGGGGTATCCACCCATATGTTAGTTTAAACATTTTTGCGTGCAAAAGATTATATATATGATACAGTATCTTCACATGTAAAATGGTATCTTGATTTCTCATATTTGCCATATTTTTTATTTTTTGCGAATGGACATGTTCCACCATGTTCTTCATCTGGGGTTCTGTTAATTTTATTCTAGTGCACATGGTCCAATAAGCACATTATATATGCAGTTGGAAAAAAAATGTACTTACATATAAACTTGTTTACAGGAATTGAACGGTTCATCGGTCTGCAGGCCTTGCCGACAAGTGGGTACCAGACACGAAGCTGCCAACGACATAGAGAGACTGAACCTGAGATTGGAGGCTATGAGGGCAGGGGAGCTGACCCAGGCCATCCGGGAACTGATGGCAAGGGACCAAGCTGCAGCACAGAGCAATCATATTGGCCCGATCCATGACGTGCTTGGCTCCACTGGCAGCGTCATCTCCATCGACTGCGACGACCACGTCAAGCGGCTGCGTGCTGGCAGCGAAGCCCTGTTCGCCATCGTTGGCGCGCCTGGGGTGGGCAAGACAGCTCTCGCCCGGAAGATATACCGCGAGTTGAGGAACCACTTTTCGACCCGGTTGTGGGTGCACGTCTCCACCGTCGCCGGAAACCTGACCATCTGGTCGGGTGACACGATGGACAGGGACGCCTCTGCCGGGACGATCGCGCAGCAGATGGACGAGATCCGAGAGCTCTTGTCCAGGGATGACGTATCCAGCCTGCTGCTCGTGATCGACAACGTGCGGGACGACGACGGCTGGGGCTTCCTCGCGTCGCGGAAGATGATCTTCCTCGCCCACAGCGTCAGGGTCCTCGTGACCACGCCACACCCCGACGTGGCGAGGAGGATGGGCGTGAACACACAGTCATGCTGCCACCGCGTGAGTGCCCTGGGGGAGGACGACGGGTGGCTGCTGCTCCACGGCATGGCGCACGTGCAGGAGCGGCACGCCGTCGGCAACATCCAGGACCCCGGACGGCGGATCGTGCGCAAGTGCAGCGGCGTGCCGGTGGCGCTGGAGACGGTCGGGTGCAAGCTGCGGTTCAAGGACCGGGTGGACCACTGGGAGAGGGAGCACGACACCGACTTGGTTGTCAGGTACAAGGAGATCCGGAGGAGCATCGATGCGAGCTACATGGAGCTCGGGTACCGCCTCAAGCGATGCTTCCTCTACTGCGCCCTGTACCCGGAGGGCTTCGTCCTCGAGCAGCACCACCTTGTGCAGCAGTGGATCGCAGAAGGCTTCTTCTTGGATGGCAGCAGGAGGGAAAGCACTACCCGTCCACAGCGGGATCTGGAGCGGGAGGCACGGCAGTGTTACAGGGAGCTGGTGAAGAGGAGCCTTCTTCAACCAGTCGCAGACAATGGTGCTGACAACGGTGCCAGCGCAACAATGCCGGCCCTCTTGAGGTCATATGCAATCTACCGGTCGCAGGACGAGAACTACGTGGGTGATCCTAGCAACATTGGGAACGCGTTCAAGACGTGGCGCGTGTGTGTACCAGATGAGAATGCAGTCCGTGCAATCCCGGAAGACGTCCCGAACCTAGTAAGGACGCTCATGGTGCTAGGAGGCTCATCATCCCCACAGGGTGACGCTGATGGTGCTCGTCGATCGCAACTGATGGATCATATCTGTAAGAAGTTTACAAGCCTAAGAGTTCTGGACCTTCGAGGTACTCAAGTTGAGACCGTCAGTGACCATCTGTTAGAGAGACTGCTGCAGCTTAGGTACCTTAACCTTTCCAGCACTATGATCACGGCACTTCCTCCTGAGGTCGGGAATCTCGTTGTGCTTCAGTTCTTGATCCTCAAAAACTGCAGCTGCCTCACTTCTCTGCCGACGGAGGTGGGCCGTTTGAGTCAGCTGAGGTGCCTCGACATATCAGAAACTCCAGTGTTACGGGACATCCGATTCAGGGTGGCTAACCTGCAAGAATTAAACTGCTTTCGAGGCTTCCTTCCAGTTGGTGGTTGGGCTTTCAAAGATCTGAGCGGCCATTCGAAACTTACAAGCCTCCACATACTCAAGATAGGGAGCAGCAGCAGCACAAGCTGGCAGGAGGCAGCTGAGTTGAGGCTGAATGACAAGATTTGTCTGAAAGATCTGGAGCTATGCTGCACCCCCACCACTTCAGTCGCCGAGCCACTGCTAGAAAATGAGGATGCCGAGGATGTCGGGCTCAGTAGTATTGCCCGCGTCTTCGACGCACTCGAGCCCCCCCAACAGCTGGCCTCACTCAAGCTATCAAACTTCTACGGCGTCGAGCTTCCTTCCTGGGTGTCGCCGGCTCACCTCACGGGGCTGAAGCGGCTAACACTCCACGGCTGCTCCAACACGCAGCGGCTGCCGCCGCTGGGCCAGATGAGGAACCTCAAGGTCCTGGCAATTACCGGCTCCAACTCCTTGTTTGAGATAGGCGACGAACTCCGGGGGTCGTACGTCTATGACGAACCGGCGTTCCCGCGGCTGGAGCAGCTAAGCTTGGCCCGGATGAGGAACCTGCAGACATGGTCGTGGGGCGTTCAAGCGGGCGACATGCCTCTGCTCCGCCGCTTCCAGATTTCCAGGTGCCCGAAGCTGAGCCCGCTCCCACCATGGCTGCAGCACTGCACGGCGCTGACGAGCTTCAAGGCGGTGCGCGCCAGCGCGGTAAAGGAGGTCGAGGACCTGCCCGAGCTCAAGGAGCTCGAGCTCCGCAGCTGCCGCAGGCTCGAACGGGTCTCTAACCTCGGCAGGCTGCAGGACCTCAAGATCGCGGGATGCTCCAAGCTCAGGGCCGTGCAGGGCGTCCCGCTGCTGCGCTCGTTGCGCCTGCACGAGCACACGGCGCAGCTCCCGAAATGGCTGGCGCCCGCCCCCTCCCGCT
>LAPY01000197.1:69842-80575 GCA_000970635.1 Eragrostis tef
GAGGTGTTCGTTTTCTTTAGGACTAAACTTTAGGTCGGAGAATCTTACTATTTAAGGATATTAGATAAAGTCTAATTACAAAACTAATTGTAGAACCCTAGGACTAAATCACGAGACGAATCTAATGAGGGTAATTAAGTCGTGATTAGACGATAGTTACTGTAGCATCACTGTAGAAAAACATAGATTAATTAGGCTCATTAGATAGATCTCGAAAATTAGCGCTCATATGCAAAAAGGTTTTCTAATTAAACTTTATTTAATACTCTTAATTAACAAGATTCTCTGGACTAAACTTTAGTTTAGGAGGAAACGAACACCCCTAAAGTATGCGGAGCACAAGGCAGGAGTTTCTTGCAACCTGGGGCGTAGTGCTCGTGCGGACAACCCAAATTTTGTTGCTTTCTTTGCGCATGGCGTCACACACCATTGTGTTGTATACGGCTGTACACGGCACGCATTGGTACTCCTCCTTTTGTCTCTTGATCCAGCCGTGCGCCTCAGTTTCGCTTGTCACGCCCGGTAAGTAATGATGTTATATTGGGCAGTGACATCGATTCTGAGCAGGCGTCATTCCCTTTTCCCCACTTTTTTCAATAGAAGGCGCACACGACGTTGTCACGTGAAAATAATCATGTCGGCTGCAATTATTCTTTCTCGCCGACAGTCTGGATTGCCGACAAGATGCACCCTTTAAGTTACATGTAAAAAATCTACTCCTTTTACATTGCATGTTGTCATATATTATCATACAAAATTTGAAAAGGAGAGAAATCGGTGTCTGAACACCAGCGGGTTGCGGGTATGAAATGCATAATTACAACCTGCAACTTTTCAATCTGGCTTTCTCTTCTTTTAATTTTTGCGAATGGAAATGATTGTATTAAAAACTTAAAAAGCACAAACCTTTTACATTAAGACTCTCAATGATGAATAATAAAAGTAAAGTTAAGCATTTTAATTATCTTCAACATAACCTTTTTGTTGTATCTTGCATAAAAATTTTTGCATCTCAACTTCTACATGATATACATGACAACATAAACCATCTTTCCATTTGCGTTGGATTTTTATTGCATCTTGCACAACTTGATTTCCGTCTCTCGCTCCCGCCACGAGGAGCGTCTTGAACCCAATCAAATACGCACAAACTATTTTTTTTTCTTTGAACGATAAATATGCACAAACCGAGGAAGGTGGTTTTGGAGGAGTACTATGTAATGTGTTATTGACTTTGTTTAAATGTCCAGTGATGACTATTCATGTTGGAGTCATGACTCATGAGAAATTGTGTTTTCTGGCCTCGAGCAGTCAACATTTGACCTTCAATATAGCTAACTATTTCGTGCGAAAATTAAAAAAATGAGCATCCACCTTCCTACTACTAAATGTAGTATCCATCTTCCTACTACTAAATGTAGTAAGTACCTAACACCCATTATAGTTGATCTCTTTATTTTAGTGAAAATGAGACAACTGTCCAACACAAACTTGCAAAGAATGGCCCCACACATGTGGCACACGGTCACCTACTACTCCCTCCGTCCCAAAATAGTTGTCACCAGACATCATGTTTGACCTTTCGTCTTATTTAAAAAAATTATTTAAATATAAAAACAAATATGTCATGATTAAAATATATTCAATGATAAACCAAATTATAAAAAAAATAAATAAGATAAGCAAAAAAAATTGAATAAGACGAGCGGTCAAAAAAGTCAACAGTGACAACTATTTTAGGACAGAGGGAGTAGTCAGCAAGGATTTAAGTATCGGTTGATGACAGGCCGATCATAAATCAAACGACTTGAAGCGCACTCAATCCAAACGAAATTGATTTTTTTTGAACTGGCAAGCGAAATGGTTTTCAAAACCAAACCAAACCAGCTAGATCCACTACCGCGAAAAACGTGGGCCCCAACCTTGCCACGGCGCCAGTCGACCACCCTCCCGTCGCGCACTCCACTACGCGCGTCCGTCCGCTTTCGCTTTCGTCGTCGTCTCTCTCCCCCACTCCACCAAGCTGTAGCTGCTGTCTCTCTCCGATACCAATCCGAGCAGCGGCAGCAAAGGCTACGAGCAGCGGTTGGTGGCCGCCACCGGGGCTAGGAGGGGAAAGAAGCCCTGCCGCGGGAGGGAACCAATACCAAGATTCCAGGTGCCCGTTCTCGGCTGATTTGACCAGTAGTTAGTGCCTTATTGGAGCAGATCGGATTAGCTCGGACTATAGGCGCTTTCTTCCATTTTCTTTCTCCCTCGGTCCCTCCTCCTTTATTAGCGTTCTTGCTTTTTTTCCCCACTCTGAGCTGGGGTGTGTTGCTGGCGTTTTGGTAGGAAGCGAGGACGAGGAGGCGCCGATCCGCGGCGGCGCCCGGCAAGACACCCAGGAGCCGTTGCTCTCCCGCCGCCCCGTGAGTTCCTCATCTCCTCTTCCTCCGGCTCCCCTTCTTGATGCCTCTTGCGAACCGCTGCTATCCTGCCGTGTATGTGTGCGTGTTGTGTGCCCCCATTGTTTCGCAGTGTCTTGGGATTTATTGTGGAAAAAAATGCCTTCGTTATTGATGTTCAGGGAAGAGTTGCATCGAGATTTAGTCGTCAGTTTGTAGCGGTTCGTCGATTTGTGTTTCTTTTGAAAACGAAAGAAACGAAATTTATTTTCAGATGACAATGAAAGGGCGTTTTAATCTTTTGCTTGTATTATTTTCTAGTGGACGTGGTTGCGCTTTTGGAATTGGATTTGACTGCGACGTGGGACCTTCAGGTCGAGATATTTCCGAGACCTATCCACGGGTGAAATAAACTATGGATGGGAAGGATTAGATGATTCAAGCCTCTTGCATGAGTCTAGTTCGGCCTTGTGATGCCACGAGTCAGCTTTCTAATTTGACCTGACGGCTAGTTTAACATTGTTGGAGCACAACACGAGTAGGGTGCACGTGTTGTTGTGCGGGTGAAATTTTGAGGTAAAAATCCTTTCCTGGTCAAGATATAAATTTGAGGTAATCTGCTTCCTACTGTCTTGGAAGAAGGGCATTATGTTAAGTATACAGAGAAAAATCTTTGTTTTGGGGGCAATAGATATGCACTGTCAGCCAGTATCAGCTAGGAATCTTGAAAGTGTCATAGCGTCGTGTTGCTGTCAATTGGCTTCAGTTTCAAAGTTGTCGAACTGTTTGACTTGTTAATTGTGGGACGCCTATTTAGTAGATGTTAATGTAGTTAACTGGGGCAGAGTACTTCCAGAAGTGTCAGTACATAGGGCAAATCATTTGAAATGAGTTCTGCTCAAGGTATTATGATTCCAGGTTGTTTAGTAATATTCCACACTTTGTAGTACTGGTTGTCTTGAACCTTCTGAATTTCATCCAGGGTGTTTCCCTTTTCCCTAAGTGTCCGAGCTACATGTGATGCACGATATCTGTATTGAGTTATTGTGTAGCCAAAGCCTTTGATCAATTATTTGTTTTGTTCACAATTTCATATTTATGTTCATCAATCATCATTATTTTTCTTAGTTGGTCGTATGTCATGAGTGAGATTGCCTGTATAGTTTTGGTTTGGTTTAAATTTATTGCCCCCATCCACAGATTATTTTAAGTTCTCTTTTCATCTTGCTTTGTTGAAAAGCACTCATGCCTTGTTTGCCTCTCACTAATATAGTTAGTCATACTGTGCATATTACAGTTGCATTATTCCTTTTCTCCTTTTCTCTCTTTTGACATTCAATCCCATTAAGGTGTGAATAATGACCTTCTTGCTTCTCTATGATGCAAATCTAATTGTTGTAGCAAGGATTGCATGTAGAAGTAACCTGCTGGCTGGCGAAAATGAATTACAAGCACCAGTAGAAGTTTAAGTTCCTGTTAACTGAATGAAATCATAATGTTTTTGAACCATCGGAATTGGGATCTTTGTCATGTTTATTGGGTGAAATCGTCTTGATGAGATTAATGGATGATTTAATATCTGCACGTCCTCTCGATTAGATTGTCGGTAGATTTAAATATCTGCACATAACTGATTGTAGTCTCTGGATTTATTTGTATGTTCATACGAAATATCATTAATTAGACATTGGTTATCTTTTTTGCCTCTTAAGTTTCTGGCAACTTGAAAATTGCTACAGTTGTCTGCCACTTTGTAGTCCTGTGAGCACCCCTGATTCTTGAACTGGAAAGATCTTACTGTGCTAATCTTCTTATTGTATGTTAGTGGACTACCAAGCTCAACACTGTTTGTTTCTTCACACTTCTGTTTAGATAGCATTTGAATGCAATAGTGAGACTCTCCAATGCTTGTTTTCCTTATTTTCTTTGGCAGCTCTTATAAATCATAGGTTTTGTTTGTGACATCTCATAGTTCACTTTCTCATAATTGAAATTACCAAATGCCAAGATCACCGAAATTTTGATTCTTGGTGCCGATATTATTTTCTATGTGTCTGGATGCCTTACCTTTTCCATACAACAAATGCAATTATGTATTGTCTTCCTGGTCACATCAATTGACTAGTGGCTCCTGTGTATCATGAACTGTTGATATGCCACTCCCTGCGCCGTAACGTTGATAATATGTTATTCCTATGAATCAAATAGTTTGCATTTGTATGACGTTTCTTTGAAGTTCATCCCAGCGATCGTCAACATAGTTTCTTTTATGCCAAAGTTCATACTATTTTGTTTCAAATGTAAACTTTCAATTCTATTCATTTGGAAATGCTTCAGAAGTCAGCATTATGTCTATGCATAAATATATGAACTCATGGGATGATCGAAAATTCTAATGCGAAAAAGGGCCCTATTTTTTCAGCCTGTACAAAAGCCAACCAAGAATAATAACATGTCTTCCTATGGAACTGTTGCAAGTGTTAGTCTTCCATTTTTTTTTGTTAGTTTTACATAAATTTGTTATCTGTGATTTTAGACCTGTGCAATACGTTGACAACGACACATCTGAAATTGGTACCTGTAAATTTCCTAACTGATTTCTCTGTATTTATAGGACACCATGGCAGATATCCAATTAGGGTGTTACACTATAAAGTCCCATGGAACCAAGTTAGCAAGGTTGCATATGTATGACTGGATTATACTTCTACTCCTTGCTGTCATAGATGGACTGCTGAACTTAATTGAACCTTTCCACCGTTTCGTTGGGCGGGACATGATGACTGACCTGAGATATCCGATGAAGGGCAACACAGTGCCCTTTTGGGCTGTTCCAGTATGTTATGGCATACTTATCTTTGAATATGTGTTAACCAGGTTACATTATTTTTGTGCCATTCAGCAAATTCTTGCCGGTTGAGAACTCATTTTCTTATTTGCAGTTAATTGGTATTGTACTCCCGGCTGCCATCTTTGGGGGAATTTACTTCAAAAAGAAGAATTTCTATGATTTGCACCACGGCATACTGGGTATTATACAGGCATGATTCTATAATGATGTCGACATATTGTAAAAAGGAAATGAAATATAAAAGTAGAAATTTTGCAGGGATTCTATACTCGGTGCTCATAACTGCAGTGATTACTGATGCAATTAAGGATGGTGTTGGCCGTCCACGTCCAGATTTTTTCTGGCGGTGTTTCCCTGATGGAATTGATGTAAGATAAGAGCTCGAAACTAATGTTGATGTAGCAAGTTCATCTGTATTGAACTGCAGAATTTTCAAACATTGCGTAACATCTAGGGCTCAACATATGACCCTTTCAGGTTTATGATAATATCACTACTGGTGTTATATGCCATGGAGAGAAGAGTGTCATCAAGGAAGGTCACAAGAGCTTTCCAAGTGGACACACTTCCTGTAAGTGATGTGATGACTGCATACATACTTGAATGTTGTCCACTTATCCTATGTAAAATTGGTTCCATATTTCCAGCACTTGATGACCAACTCTATGTATTGGAAGTTCCCTGTCATTCTGTGCATATAGAATGCATGTAAACATGTTTACTATCATTGGGTAACATGTCTAAGATTACTGAGAACTCAAGACTTGAGGGAACAAATTCTTTAAGAACTGAAAACTCAAGACTTGAGAAAACAAGATCTACTAGTGGTGTCCTCCTTATTTATGATAGTGCCACTCATGACCCAAGTGGCACAACAGAGAACTTTGCACGGGTGGATAAGTAGGCCTCACATAGGCATGGAAGCATCCTAAATTACAATTGGGAGTGCGTGTGCTATTTACTTGCTGTTGATGAAGTTTGGTGGCACGTGTTGCTCATCATGCAATAGTTTTGGGTGTTGGGTTTCTCTTGTCTGGGGCATGTCTTGTAGAGTTGAGTGGGCATGAGTACATGTGCTACTTACCCTCTTTCAACTGAATCAATTACCTTTTATTAAATTGGAAATACCTGTCTAATGTCCTGGGACTATTTTTTTTGACGAAACAATGTCCTGGGACTATAGTACCGTCAGTTTTTATATGCTCAAGTTAAGTTTGAATTGGCACTTTTATTGTATCTGAAGTATGTCTTCACTTCTTGCCAGGGTCTTTTGCTGGTCTAGGCTTCCTTGCATGGTACTTAGCTGGGAAAATCACAGCTTTTGATCGCAGAGGACATGTTGCAAAGCTATGCATTGTGTTTCTACCTCTTCTTACTGCTGCCCTTGTGGCTGTTTCACGAGTAGATGACTACTGGCATCACTGGCAAGATGTATTTACAGGCGCCATTATAGGTTTGCACTTTTACTCAATCTGAGGTTCATTTACTGGTCCTATATGTTCTGAAGATACATGTTCAGTTTTTCTTATTTTCACCTCTTTTTTCAGGTCTTACAGTTGCTTCGTTTTGTTATCTGCAATTTTTCCCATATCCATATGATGCTGATGGTACATCTCTTCTTTGTGTTACCTTCTTTGTGTTACCTGTTGAGTTTTACATTGTTTTATGTCACAGAAATGGTGTATTTCCTTTGCAGCTTTCTGGCCTCATGCATACACCTTCCAGTTAGCCGAGGAACGCAGCAGCAGAAATGCAAATCCATACGGTGTGAGACCAACTGAGATTGAAACTGTCAGTATTCCTGCCCATGGCGGAGTCACACTAAGAGACACTCTAGACAACATGGAGTCTGGCAGGAGACTATGATCCTGGTTCAGACTGGAGATGTCTTGAACTCCCTGATCATCTGGAATTCTGGGCATAGGTTGAGATTTCCCGCTCGGCAGGTTGTGTGGGAGCTTTTTTCAAGTATACCCTTAGATGTTTCGTAGATCAATCGACTTTGCCTCTGTATTGATCCTCTTCTGCAGTTTTCTTTTTCTAATGTTGGTTGTTTGGCTGATTCAAGCCCTTGCTGTAAATCATCTAGTGGTTATTTGTACTTTTTGACGAGCTTATTTTTTAGTTTCTAGCTATCGTGTATTTATGTAGGATTGTGCAAATATTTCTTAGTTTACAGTCTTCGTACTGGAAGTGTGGCAAGTATGACTAGAGTTGTGTTGTGTATTTTTTTCCTGCTGATAAAGATTAAAAACTAGTTACCATTATAGTGAGAATTCTGAGTCTTGAGGACAAAGAACATATTAAGCCTCAGGTGTTTCTTGTGTGTATATATGTTCTTAACTGGCCTGCTCTTTTGGCGTATAGTTCGTAGTTGTTTCAATGCACTTGTTGTCCGTAGTTGTTTCGATGCACTTGTTTCTTCTTATTACTGCGGGCAGTAATTTATACTAGTGATGTCAGAGGATTGTAGGAATACGGTGAGGGATTGTACCAAAGAACACATAACAACAACAACGACAACAACATAGCCTTTTGTCCTAAGCAAGTTGGGGTTGGCTAACCAAGAAACACATGTTTTGTAAATATATTTTTTGCATTGTTTCTCTTGTAAAATACTTGTCCTCACATTGCTCAAATACAATTTCAAGGTGCACTGCCTTGTTTTGCTTATACATCATCTACTTATTTCCCTTCACGTTCGTTAAATAAAGTAGCCGCTGTTTGAAAATGTATAGTATCAAAGGGATCATAAATCACAACAATTTGCTTAGCACTTCCGGGAACCTGAACCAAAACACCAGCGTCAAATTCAGTAAAGAACATGTATTTAGTAAATGTTCAGTCCAAAGTTGGGAGATGCTCTGGCATGTGCTGAAAAAAAAATCACTCTTTAAATCAGAATATTCCTCGAGTCATTGTAAGGATTCAGTCAAGCTTGAATATTATGGAGTTATATAAAAAGCAAATATAAACAAAACAAGAACCTTGTATCTGCGGAAACGGTAGCAACTCCCAACATCCACAGCCTGCACCTTCTCGAGAAAGGCAGCTTTTCTTGAAAGTTACAACAGTACAGTACGTAGCTACAGTGACGGAAATTCGACAACAGCCTTATTTGTCAGATGAGAAGGGGAAGAAGCCAATTGAATCGCAAAGATAGAGAGCGGGACACCAGTCTCATGCAACGTTCCTCTGTGATCATGAGGCAGGGCAGCAACAGCACTCGCAGGCGCCCACGGACTCCATCTCGCTTCGCAGCTCCCTCCAATCTCAGCTCGCACCCGCAACGAAAGGGGCATGCGGAGACGAAATATCCATGGCGCGCGAGGCAGCAGAGGGGAGGACTGGCGACGATCGAGTTCCTCCGAAATCCTCGTCGCCGAGCTCTGCCCCACGTTCCTTTGAACACGTAAAGTTCGACTTCGACGACGGCCTAGCTAGTCGAGCGATGGAATGTTGCCGCCAAAACAAAGATCCTCGGCACATAATTAAGCCAGTGCCACCCAAACGATCGAGGTCCTATGCCCATGAGAATGATGTGAGACAGAGACGGGGATGGGGGCTGTGCCGACGTTCAGTCAGTTCGGTAGGCTGTAACTGCAAAAAAATAACTAAAACACTGTAGCGGCTGCAGAAACACTGTAGCAGCTGCAGAAGAAATAATTGAAACACTATAAGGCAAGCTAGAAATCAGAACGAATTGGAAAAGAACACGTGGCGGGAGCACGAATGGAAATAGAGAGTGGGAGCAGGGAAGCCGCATCCACCGATACAGCCGACTCTTACGGTCCAACTCAAATTCAAATAGAGAGCGAGAGGCTCTTTCTTTGGTAAAGAATAAAAATAGTTTATATTTACAAATCACAGTTCTAAATATATAGACTGTGCTCCTAAATAAATAACGAGGCTGGCTATTGACTGCGCACAGATCTAAATATTAGATTAGGAAAGCCGAAGCATTGATCGAGCGACAGAACAATATCAAGACCAAGATGAGAGGCGACGGCGCTGTGTGCGCGATGATCATCATATTCGTTCTTTGGGTGCCTCGCATCTCCTACCGAATGTAAGCATAGTATGACCATTTTGCCTCTTCTTTCTAGCTTGGTATTAATAAATTTGTGACGAACGTATTATTATGTCGCGCTGATGAATTGCGCATCTACTTACTAGGTCGACGTTCTCAACTACGTGAGGCAGGAGGCAACCAACATATTGTTCCCAACACAAGTACTAATAATGCTACTGCGGGAAACGTCTCCCCAGACGAGAGAAAGCTCAGGATTGTGTATTGCTCCATGACTGAATTCTGCACCCATAGATGCTTTTGCTGCGACTTTGGACCAGAGTGCTACGAGACAAGGGAGCTATGCAGGGAGAACTGCCAAGTATGTGACCCACACTGTCATCCTCCAAGGGTGACCGAGAATACACTGGTGAACACTACACTTTACAAATGAGAGGTTGAATGCAAGATTTTTGCAATTGTGAAGATGGTGTAAAATAATAATATTGTACTGATGGAAAATATATAAATAAAGACAAGTATCTAATTATACTAGTTTGTATTCTATCATTTTGTGTACAAATTTGCTTGTTCACAAAAAACTTTATTTCTCTGTCAACTTTTGATTGAAGGTGCAGATGATTTGTGAGGAGCTAGATTCGATCAGTGGCGGATCCAGGACCAAAATTCACCTATGGCGAACCTATCACTGCTTAATAAAAAAAAGTACAAACAAAGATATCTACAAAATAACATTGTTCTGAGCTTCTTTTTTTTGTACTTCCTCTGTCTCAAATTAAAATAACGCGAGAAAATTGAATAAGTCGAACGGTCAATATGATATCTATAAGCCATAAGCGACAACTATTTCGAGACAGGGTAAGTAGTATTTGTCTTCTAAAACCATAAATATATTTGTTCATGTCACTTAACCTAAGGTTTTATGATCATATTATCATACTTCTATCGAAAATAGCCATTAATAGGACATTGTCCCAAATTTGAGTAAATTTCAAAAACCACACAATAGAAAAGGGTCGTTCTCTGATTTGTAGTTTTGTACTAAATGAACATATGTTTTGTAGCTAAAATTCTAGCACTCATTCTTATGCACAACAATTAGCTCGTTCCTATTTACCAACCTCTAGTTTTTTGCTTCCATTCGGCAGGTCCAAGGAACTTGCACTCCGCAGTCCGCACACCCGCCTGGTTGCCAGCATGCTCTGCAGATTTGCTTTGTTCGCTTGAGTTCACTACACGGTGATTTCACATCAATTTGCCGAGAGCCGGAGACTGGACGTGAATTGACAGGAAATGTGCCAACCGTAATCCGAACGTAGTTTGGAATTAATCGGCAGAGGTGGTTTCATTTGCCTCCATTTCACAGCGAAGCAGCAAGCAGCAGGTTACTCAGGCTTATAGCAGTCAATGGTTTTACCGGTGGCCAGGTGTGGCAAGCGCCACAGCTCGCCGTACTGGTGGATTC
>LAPY01000197.1:102538-115506 GCA_000970635.1 Eragrostis tef
GGCGGCCTCGCCGGCGAGCGGCGCCTTCGCTCGGTGCAGCGACCTGGCCTGGCATCTGTTGGGCTGTGTGGGGCATTCACAAATCGCAACCACAGAAGAGCTTGGGTGGTTGCATTAATTTGTACAGTACTCTGTTCCCACCATTGCCTGTCCTTAACAAATTTCACTTAAAACTGAACGCACTAGCTCACGACGGCCACCAGGGCTGACTGCTACGTTTAATACGTACAACAAGTTGCATATGCCATTAGGGCGTGTACAACAAATTTTCTCCCTGAAAGTAGTGATTATGCCTCCATAGTTATTTATCAATAACCAGAAACAATTGGCCCTGTTGTAGTTACATTTCACTGAAAATAGGTATCCGATTTCATTGTTTGTGCAAACAAATGCTAATTCCATGATGTTGGACTGATTTTTTCGTGTAAAATGGAATGCTGCATTAGATTGTATAGGTGCCCTGATACATATAGTGTCAACAGGTGTCCTTCTATTTTCAGTATGATGGTTTACTGCACATGAAAAGTATCCCATGTTGCTCTGAAAACTAGTATGAAAATTAGGAGCAATGACTAGCAATTTTCTCAAATTGCATAGTGAAAAAAGAGGATTACAATAGTATGACTCGTGAAACTACCTTATATGATCTGAAAGGTAGATTTGTTAGTAACTAACAAAAACTGATATTGGAGAGATATCTGAAATTGTGCTACACACTTCTCCCCTGTTTTCAGTTGAATGTGCTACACTGCTCCTCTGTTTTCAGTTCTTTCAGTTTATGCAGTCCTGTACAGTTGTGTTCCTAGTGCTTTTTAGAAGTCCTTGACACTTCATGAGAATTTTATATTGGATTTCAAATGGTGTGCTTTCCACACCACTGCCATATCTGGTTTTAGTTGGTGTGTGATATATCAAATTGTCCTTACTCTGTGACTTCCATATATTTGTGATTTTCTTGTAATTGGACTAGGAAATGACTTGTAAAATGCTTGGTAAACATTAATTCGTCATGGTCCATGGATAGCAACAGATATGCAATACAATGTTATTGGAATCATGAAGTATTTATTGTGACCATCCTCCTGTGGTTCTGTTCATTCCATTTGTAGATGAAGTAGAAATAGTGTTCAGTCACCTATCAGCAAAGATGGTGCTGATGCCCACAATTTCGTGATGAATTAGTCCTCTTTTTCAGCTTTTGCACTGTCTTAAATAAACATGTAAGTTATGTCTGGTTTCTTACAGCTTCTGGACTATGCTGATGGGCACGCTTCTGCTGTATGGTTTCATCCTTTCATGTTACGACGCCTATGCCTTGGCAAAGAATGAAGACCTCCATTCATTTCTGTTCATCAGTAAAATCCTGGTCGGAGATTGGGTGAGGTTCTTGCTTACACATTTTGAACTGTAATATTTTTGTCCCTGCATATTCTGAACAGAAGCCGAAGTGTCATTTTTAAGGGACAATCTCCCAGCAAAAATCTAGTCTTCCTCATTACTGTTTTTCGCCGCAGGTGATGGCCGTTCTTTGTTTCGCGGCAGCGACGGGCGCCACGGGGATGTATGCCTTCGTGGCACATGACGCCCACTTGTGCCACGGCAGCGACAGGCAGCTTCCTTGCAACCATTACCTTCTTTCCGTTATCCTGGGATTCATGGTGTGGAGTTCCATAGCCGCGTCCGCGCTCTCTGTTCTCTGGGTCTTTGCATCCCTGCCTGAAGTTGAGTGATGACCGAGAGATGCATGCCTGCTATGCTTAGACCAAGTTAAGTGTGTAATGCCTAATGTAATTGTGCTTAGACCAATTATTCCAGCATAGTACTATGCTTCATGGCGTAGGGAAAAGTTCTTCAATCGGACAAATTGTATTGCTGCTGATGTGTTGCTACTACCAACGTACCGACTAACCGAACCGAATTGGCTTTCCATATCTGCCAGCTGATCAACAAGAACATGGTGTCGATTCCTCTTCTTGGATTTTTTTTCCTAGTCCGGCTCGTAGCTTGATCCATGTTCCAGGGAAATGGGCAACTCGTCCATCGTGAACCGAGTAGGCAGAGAGACTGCATTCAGTATCGTCCACCATAGTCCATACTTGTCTCGCAACCGGGCAGTGTAGCAGTAGGTGATCGATGTGTTCTGGTGCCTGGTTGCATAAAGCGCATGTATGATCGTCTTGAAGCCCGTGGCGTTTTCTGCGTTCAGCTGTCCACGTGCGCCGATGGAGTGCCACATACATGAAGAATTTGACCCTTGCCGGCGCCCATGCTTTCCATAGTTGCTTGGCGCATGGCATGTACGTGGCTCCGTTGAAATACATCTCATAGGCAGATTTGGAGGTGTACTGGCCCGGTGCCGTCCACCGCCATCTTATTTCATCCTCTGTTTCCGAGCGCAGGTACTGGACAACGGCGAGCACCGTTAGCGGCCCCGTGATGTCCCGTATCCAACTTCTGCCGATCATTCTTTGCTCTACGGTTCTTTCTCGTTGCGCGCGCAAGGGTGCCGCTCGTAGTAGGTCGGATTGAGTGGCCGTCAATCCATCGATCAGTCCACAAGTAGGTTTTCTTGCCGTTTCCTACGTTGATCTCAATCGATGCGTCAAACATTGCTTGGACTTCTCTGCTGCACGTGATCGGAAGCCCAGTCAACGGCCTGTTCGCCTCCGTTCTTTGTAGCCCATAGCCATCTGAGTTGGAGGGAATTATCTGGCAATGGTGAGGTTTGTTATTCCAAGCCCGCCCATGTTCAGTGGCCGTGCCACCCTTGGCCACGCCAGCGCGCACTTGCCACCTGAAGCAGTTGACTCGCCCGCCCAAACCTAGCCACGACTGCACTTGTTGATCGCTGCAATTTCCCAGGCAGGTAAGGGGATCAAGATCAGCGGATAGATCGGAATTGCTGCGAGTGTGATCTCGACTAGTTATCGGCGACCTGCTCTGTTCAGCAGCTTGGATTTCCATGTTGGTAGCCTGGCATGAACCTTGTCGATGACGGGCTGCAGGTGTGTTTTGGTTAGCTTGCCGGTTGATAGAGGCATTCCCAAGTAAGTGATTGGAAAATCCGATGGCTGGCAAGGGAAGTGAGCTTGTACTCTGTTCACTTGTTCGTCTGAGCAGCATATTGGAGCGACGATGTATTTGTCCATGTTCGTCCGTAATCCAGACGCTTCGCCAAAGATGTTCAGAATCCCAACTGTTGCAGCTAGGTCCCAGTGTGTTGGCGTGATGAATAGGATTGCACCGTCAGAGTAGAGCGAGCATTGGTGTCGGATTGCCCGATGGCCAATTGGTTGCAGACTTGCAGTAGCCCTTGCTGTGCGGCTTTGTTGAGCAGCCGGTTACCAGCAAAAATAACACATGGGTGACAGCGGATCTCCCTCTCGATGCGATAGTAGAAGGCTTAGCCAGTTCCTCCATCTCGGACCAAAACCCGCGTGTTCTAGGATTTGCAGTAGGAATGGCCAGGATACGGGGTCAAAAGGTCTTCGCAATGTCGAGTTTGAGCAGCAGTTTTGGAACTTTCCGCTGTTCGAACATCTTGGCGGCAGACTGGACAAACTTGAAGTTATCGTGAATGCGCTCTGGTTCACGTCGACCAGTGTATCGAGCTCTGGAGCATTAATCTTCGCGCCATCATTTTTGCCATGATCTTAGCGAAACTGTGGATCAAGCATATCGGCCTGTAATCTCCCGCTGTTTTTGGTTCCAGCTTCTTCGGCAGAAGTGTGATCAGTGCGTTGTTGAGGCCGTGAAACCCTCTACGGTCGATCCCGGCGGCGTGGCTGGGCTCATTAGTTGGTTGTGGCGCTCGATCATTGACGCCGGGCTTGATGCCACGCGGACGCGATTGACTGAGGCACTTGAAGGCAGGGGGTCGAGCTCTGAGACATCAACCCCGCCCTCGTGGACAAACCGACGACATCCTCAGGCCCTTACCTGGAAACCGACCGAGCACCAAGGCCTTCACCATGGATCCGCGTCTGGGCCGCTGAGTTCTGCGCCGGCGTCGACGCCATGCTCCACAAGCCTCTTCACTATAGTCAACCGTCAGGCGGCTAGTCTTAGGCCATTGGATCGAAAATGTGCGGTCCGGATGGAGGTATGTGTATATCCAGTTTATTAGTACCGGAACCGGCCGCTCATTTCCCAACCCCGGACGCGGCTCCGGCATGCCCAACACCCCCTTCCTGCGCGCCTCTGCGGACTTCGCTCACCAAGCCAGCTTCTCCTGTCGCGGTTCGCTCAGCGGACCCGTTACCTCCGGCCCCTGCTCGACGCCGGCGGCGGTTGCGAAATCGGCGTCCGCGTCATTTTGGTACCGTACAGACGTTGAATCTTGATGTCATTTCCCCTGGAATGTGCGCACCTGTTTTGCCTCCTTTTGCCAAGTTTCGATCGCTATTACAATTTGGTAGTACCAGACAAGTCCCCTGGATTGTAGAAACTGGTGTCAACTATCGTCATAACTGATATTGATACACTCTGTATGTTGTTGTGTTACTAAAAGTTAAAAACTTTTCCTCCGGAGGTATTACGGTAGAACACCGTGGAAGCACGAACCAAACCATGTTACTGCATTATGCCAGTGTCACAGTATTTTTTCATGAGTGAGGTTAGTGTTTTTTTCCCCAACCCCTGAATGCGCGAGTGCCATCAAGCAAACCCTGTCAGCTAGGCCACAGCCAAATGGAGCATGGCCAGATAATGGGTGCAGATGGCAGTATAAAAGGAGGAGACATTGGACCAAGTAGCAGATAATGGGACTGGAAGAGAAGTTAACCAAATCAAATATTCCTACCGTTCTTCTTCACTCATGACTTCAAATACATCCATTAATGTGCACGCACAATGCTGCCCAAGGCCTCTCATGCCAGAACCTTGTTATCTGTGAAAGCCAATGAAAGTGGTATGAGATTCTCCACGCCTGAAGAAGATTCATCAGCACTGGAGGAGTTGTGAAGTAGAGAGATGTTGCCATGAAGGGAAATATATAACCATATAGGGTTAGAAGGTTGAATGAATGATGCATTAATGCTAGGACAAAGTAGCAAAGACAAGTTTTTTCTCAGCCAACCCTGTTCACTTTCCTGTTCTCAGACCAGTTTTTAGGAATTGTACTCGCCTAACTGCTCTGGCTGTAACTTCTATTAGAGAGCATATTGAAATGTTCTGCCAAGGAGGGATGGTTGTGCGGTCACTAATAGAGCACGAGTAATCAGTATTCTACCTGGGATCGCCAACATTCTCTGCTTCTTAATACAAAACATGCGAGGCATGATTTTGAAAAATAAATTTCATAGAACAGAATACAGTTTCTTTTGTTCCAGTTCCAACCTGCTAGTACTTTAATTTAAATTAAAGTAGGGAATGTAGCGTACAGCAAATGAATATAAGGGGTGCAACACAGGTATAAAAGGAGAGAACCAAACACATGAGTTGGCCATCAATGCTTTGCATTGATTTATCTGTCAAATATATTTGCTTGTGATGATTTTTATCAAAACAATCATTTCAGCTGCATTTGGACTAAAACAATCGATTTTGAGGCCAAGCAAGTTTATTTTTAATCCATGAACAATTTTTTTTTGGAAGAGATACATGAACAATTTGGCTATAAATCAGTTGTTTGCTGAACAGGAAGGCAACACTAGATAATGGTGACGTTCCTGATCAGAAAGTGGCAAAAATAATGTAACAAAATATTAACCAAGCATGCATGTTTTGTGGATGTTTCAACTCATCTAAGCACGTTTCCTTCAGAAATCAACAGATCAATTTGAAGTCCGAATGATAGATAAACTTAAGAGAGAACTATGATGGAATTTTGCTATTCAAAACACCTACAATATCAAGTTCTTCCATTCATCAGCCTGTTTCTCTTGAAGGTCGATGTATTAAAGAGCGGTGTCTACTTTCAATTAGTCAAAGTGCTCCTTATTGTTTGCAGAACATTGCCCAATGCAAAATATTGATGACGTGAGGCAGATCCTGCAGTCTGAAACTGTGGCTTTCGATGCCAAGTATCTTGGGTTGCCTACCCGGAGGGACGCATGAAGTCTGATAGGTTTCAGCCTCTTTGTGGGCGAATTGGGAAGAAGTGTAACAGCTGGGATGAGAGAGATCTTTCTATGACGGCTAAAGAAACTCTTATCAAGTCAGGAGCGCTTAGGGATGGCAATTCGGGGCTGGGTACCCGGTACCCACCGGTACCCGACCCGATGGGGCTGGGCATGGGCTAGTTTCCTACCCATGGGTGGCGCCCGTACTCGCCCCGACATGAGTCGGTACGGGGCGGGGATTTATCTCCACCCATGGGTAACCCGATGAGTACCTGAAATTTGAATTGAGTTCTAAATTTGACTTGTTTTATGTGATATGTGAGTTGTTTTATGTTAATGTGTGCCGTCTATAAGCTTGTTTTATGTTAATTCAACTTGTTTTAGTAAAAAAAATATATGTTGTTGTTTGTTATGTGAGAGACTACAAAATTATGAAAAGTTGTCAAATTTTGAGGCTAACATGTTTTTATAGTGTTTCACCCATGGGTACCCGATACTCGCTTCGATACCAGACAGGTACAGGGCCGGGTAGAGATTTCCACCCATGAGGACATGGCGGGTGGGGATTTTTACCTGCCGCACGTAGCAGGGCGGGTATGGATTTGCTCTACCCACCCCGAACCTGCCCCACTGCCATCCCTAGTGGCGCTGGCTATTCCTACTTACACAATGAGTGTGTACAAAATTCTTGATGGAGTATGTGATGAGATGGAGCGCCAGATGTCTCCTGACCCAATTACAAGCAGACGTTAACGAGCCCTGGCTCTCAGGCTTGCCAACTTTAACTTGTAAATGATGTCCCGTAAGCGTAGGTTCCTGACCATCCCGTTTTCCATCGGACCCATAGAGTATCCTTTCCACATATTTTTCCATGATGTATGGGCATGTGCCCACCTATGTTTTTACCTTGTTATCATGGGTTTCCCACATGCCTGTCTCTGACCCAATTACAAGCAGTTAGGAGAAAGTGTGAGAATATGGCGTGCGAATTGGATATCGAGAATTACATCTCTAAAGATCTTGAATAAGGCTCGTACATGTCGACTGAATTGCGTCTCACAACTTATGGATGAATCTGGTTGCAATTGGGACATGGCTATCCTAATATTGGGGAAATTCAGAAGCTGAAGTTGCTGTCAGTTATGCAGGACGACCACCTCGCCTGGCATTATGAGAAGACAGGTGTTTTTACGGGCCAAAGCGCTTATCCTTTAGCAATGCAGATCAAAGATGCAAATAAGTCGATCATGGGATCCAGGGTGGCCGTGTTCTGTGGAAGAAGCTCTGGATTAAAGTAGCAGTCCCTCCGAAGATTAAGTCATTTGCATGGCGAGTTGTCGGACTGCCTACAAAAGTCAACAAGTGGAAGAGGAAGCTTGAGGTGGTACCTACATGTGAAACCTGTGGAATTGAACCGGAGACTGAATATCACACTGTGTTGCGATGCCCTCCTCATGCCTATCACTTGAGACGTGCCATGCGTGATTACTGGAACTTGCCGGGAGAGGAAAAGCTTCTGAATACTGGGCCGAACTGGTTGCTAGTTTTGATCGACCAGCTGGAGGAGGGGGATGCAGCAAAGTTGCTGCTGGTAATATGGAGGGCTTGGTTTGTGCGAAATGAAATAACACACAACAAGCCGACGGGTACGCTAATGTCCTTGGGTCAGTTTCTGCAGAGTTATCAGGAAACATTGTTTCAAGTCTGACAACTGTCAGGCCTTCTGGACCGGAAAGAAAAGACGCAGCGCGCTGAATGGAAAGCGTCTGGTAGGAAGAAAGAAAACCACCAGATTCTGAAGTTGAGATGGTTGCCGCCATCGGATGATTGGGTCAAGGTGAATGTGGACGGTGCTTACTCTCCAGATGATGGAAAAGCAGGACTGGGGGTTGTAATAAGAGATCCTAACGGACAGATGCTGCTATCAGCGTGGAGGGTGTTATTTCGCTGTGCATCGCCTGAAGAAGCGAAAGCTGAAGCATGTAGGTAAGGTATTCATCTTGCTGCTGAGTGGATCAGAAGAAAAGCTATCATTGAAACTTCTATGGAATGTAAACCATGTTTTAAGTGGAAGATAAGTTAAGTGGAAGATAAGTTTTAACGGATGACTATCTTGTTGATATTTAAGTGGAAGATAAGTTAAGCTTTTTAGACATGTCAGCATCTTACAAAGAAACTTCTATGGAATGTAAACCGTGTTTTAGGGTAAATACAACCATTTGTGATATTCCAAAGGAATTTCTATGGAACATAAACGGTGTTTTACGGTCAATACAACCATTTGTGAAAGGGATACCACTCTAACATTAATAGTTTTATGATTGCCAAAGTCGAACTAAAAAAATGCTCACAATTTACCAAAAAAAACAAATATTACTAGTTTAAGAAAAACCGCTTTTACGAGCTGGCTCTAGGTTCCATTCAACCGACCGCTGGCATGGTGAATTAAAAGAACCATATTCTTCTGGCCAGGCCTACCAAAGGCTAGTTAGTTGACCTCGCACCATCGAAAACCATGAACCCTTCTCGAAATGAGTTCACAGACGCTTGAGACACGAGGCTTATTGAGGACGTCTGTTCCTCCAACTCGACAGGTGACTCATAGTGGAGACGTCGTGCCCTGTTATGATGGTCTTGGAGAACCCCGACCTACTTCTTGCTGCTTGAAGCCTGTGTCATTCTAGAATAAGCAACCACGGCTAGCCTTTCCCCTTGTTGTCATTAAGCAGGTTGCACACTAATTGCATCTTAGTTCTAAACTTGTCGCAATGTGTTTTGTAATTATTATGATTTGGTAGGACTCTAATATTAAAAAATTATGGCGACACCCTTGTTTCGCTGTACTTGATAGCAATCTCACTGTATGCTTTCAAAACTCCTTTATGATGCGATTCTAACAGCAACTCCACTGTAATTATTATCCTTTATGATGCGATTCTTTGGATCTTTACGTATGCATTTTTCTACAAAATATATTTATATATCAACTAGTACAGTGCTCGTGTTTACAAGCAACATACATTTTTTTTTGAACATGATGATGTAAAACTTTCTTGACTGCCATATCAATTAGTACAATGTTCGTGCTAACATATCTTTTATTTTGAGTTACAACTATGGAGTTGCATAATCAAAGTGGATATTCGAATCTCTCATACCATAATTTGAGGTGACATGGCTCGTTAATCTGGAGCTTGTGAAAATTCTGCACACAAAGGCGTCGACAATATTCTTGATGAACTGTACTGCTAACCTCTTTACAAATGTTTACAGAGGAACTAGCTAGCCTAGGTGTGTTTGTGGATCACTTTTGCAACATGCTCTACGGTATTCTTGAACCAACTAAGATATATATAGTTGGAGAGATGCTAATCCTGATATAAGTGGACATTGAGATCACACCACGACCATCGGATATTTACATATGCACTTTGATATTTTTTTGGCATTCTCAAATTTGACACGCTTGGATAATGTTGGCAATAAAGTATACATTTGAGTAATGGAAGTTACGGTCTGGATGGACATTATGCCAGCTATTATTCTAGTTGCTTCTTCCTAGCTTGCCTATTGGCTATTGTCCTTGGTAGTGTTTTTGTTCACTTCTCTTTTTAATTAAGCACGCTATTTTGATGATATTGTGCAAGTTTGATCTATTTTTATTTTGAGCCTCAAAGGTAGAGCGACTATACATTTTTCTTTTCTCATTGATTTCTGCATATATAGGTTATCTATTTACGGCCGAGCATCAATGTTCTTTAAATATTTATCATTACCAATTAAGTCATAGATATGTGCAAGTTTAGTAATGCCCTTCTAAGTTGGTTGCACAATAAGCCGATTGAGGTGGTACGTAGTATTTGCTAATGTTCCTTAAATATCTACCATTACTAATAAGTATAGAAGTGTACAAGTTTAGTAATTTTCTTCTGACTTAATTAGTTGCACAAGTAGCAGTTATGTTTAGGGTGGTACCACCTGCAATGCTCCTTAAATATCTAGCGTCACTAAGCTATAGAGTTCCGAAGTTTAGTAATTTTCTTTTAATTTGGGGAACAAAAAATGAACTCAACTGTATGTTGAACATAGTGCATCTCAAGACTATTAATATCTCATCTATAAAACACAATAACATTACCAAATATTCGCTTGATTCAGTTTTATTGTCCTTCCTTTTTTTCATGTTTCTTCTTAAAAACTCGACCTGCCGGGGCTAAGACCGCCCCCGATGGCATTTGCTTAAGGAAAAGAGCCTTCTCACACAGGCCGAGAAAACCCCCGAACCCCCTCTCCGACCTTACACAGGGACTCAGCTGGCCGTTGTGAGCTCCGGCGTGAGTCTTTACCATGTGCTTTGATCCGGGGAGAGCGAGGGGATTTTTTTACACTGCAATGAACAGTACCATTTTTGGCACTGTTCACTGCAGCGCCCGTGCCGCAGCTGGGAATCGATCCCGGCCGACAGGAGCGAAGCTCCCGGAGCCCTCTGGCTCTGGCCACTCGGGCGTCCCAGCGTTGGCTTTTTTCATGTTTCTTCTTATTTTTGTATTCTCTTTGTTCAGTCTGTCATTTCTACATACCAGTTCTTGTGCCTTTGTCGCTTTCGTTATTAGGATCAATGATTTCTGCTGGAATAATGGATTGCGTGTTTCATTGCATAACTAAAAAGTTAGGTCATGTCATTAGCTTCTTTGCATCAAAGGAGAAACCTAAGTTTTCATTTAAAAATACATGCACCTAATTTTGGCATCTGGTGAAGCTCTCAATCTCGGCCCGCAGTGCTTCAATTTGAGTTGTATACAGAATAATGACACCCATTAATAAAGCAACCATTGAAGGATAAGCAGACCAAGAAAAATACATTGTAAACATGGTCAACAAGCTACGATCATACAGTAAACAACTTTAAGTGTCAAATGAATTGTTCAAATTTACACATTGACATAGGATATAAATAATATAAAAGAGGAGTTTTGTGCTGCCCCATATCAGTGGTATATATATTCACACTTTTGCGCATCCAGATCCGTGGCGTACCTGCGCCTATCCTCCCTTTTGGCTGCTTGATCCATTGTCTCCTCCACCTGGTGAACGCGCTCCAGGGCGATATGGTGAGGAGGCTCACAGATCCAATCAGGAGGGGGGCGGGCCACCATGGATTGAGCTCGACGCGGCACAGACCGCGACAACAACGACAGAAAATGCACAAGGAGCAGGGGCTCGACATCCGGTGAGATCAGTCGCCATAGCCGTCGGGCTGCTGGGATCTGGATCTTGACGTCGTCTCGATGTTAGGTGAGTGAGAGAGACGACGCGGAGAGAGAGTGGACTGTCTGAAATGAGGATGAGAACAGAGAAACTGAGCAGCTGGTCATTTTTATAGTGGTCATCTTGATTTTTTCATGTTTCTTCTTATTTTTGTATTCTCTTTGTTCAGTCTGTCATTTCTACATACCAGTTCTTGTGCCTTTGTCGCTTTCGTTATTAGGATCAATGATTTCTGCTGGAATAATGGATTGCGTGTTTCATTGCATAACTAAAAAGTTAGGTCATGTCATTAGCTTCTTTGCATCAAAGGAGAAACCTAAGTTTTCATTTAAAAATACATGCACCTAATTTTGGCATCTGGTGAAGCTCTCAATCTCGGCCCGCAGTGCTTCAATTTGAGTTGTATACAGAATAATGACACCCATTAATAAAGCAACCATTGAAGGATAAGCAGACCAAGAAAAATACATTGTAAACATGGTCAACAAGCTACGATCATACAGTAAACAACTTTAAGTGTCAAATGAATTGTTCAAATTTACACATTGACATAGGATATAAATAATATAAAAGAGGAGTTTTGTGCTGCCCCATATCAGTGGTATATATATTCACACTTTTGCGCATCCAGATCCGTGGCGTACCTGCGCCTATCCTCCCTTTTGGCTGCTTGATCCATTGTCTCCTCCACCTGGTGAACGCGCTCCAGGGCGATATGGTGAGGAGGCTCACAGATCCAATCAGGAGGGGGGCGGGCCACCATGGATTGAGCTCGACGCGGCACAGACCGCGACAACAACGACAGAAAATGCACAAGGAGCAGGGGCTCGACATCCGGTGAGATCAGTCGCCATAGCCGTCGGGCTGCTGGGATCTGGATCTTGACGTCGTCTCGATGTTAGGTGAGTGAGAGAGACGACGCGGAGAGAGAGTGGACTGTCTGAAATGAGGATGAGAACAGAGAAACTGAGCAGCTGGTCATTTTTATAGTGGTCATCTTGATATACTACTCACAGTCCATCAATATACAACTCGAGGCTGTCTGATGGCATATACTACTGTGGTGTCCTATATACGTACGATCGGCTACTGAGCTGGTTGGACTGGACCAAATGACCAAGGCGTTGAATATTACACACACACACACAAACACACAGAGACTAGTCAGTTCCAGCGAGAAGTGGTCACAAGGTCAACTAATGTCTATACTAATCCATCTGCGTCCAGGCAACAAGCTAGTAGCCCACGTCCAACAGAACTCACCACGGCCTCCTCTGCATGCGTCCATGCATGCATCGACTCGGCCAAACACCTGGCCGCAGGCACATGTAGCTCTTACTCCAATTCAACATACGTGCACGGTGCTCCTGGCAGCCGATCGCGCCAAAGCCGGATGACATCGACGACGATCCTTGTTGCTTTGCTGGTTGTGTTGGTTTAACAGCGGCAACGACGCGCTCCCAAAGATGCTTCTACCTACTCCCGCTCGGCTGGACAGACGACGATGGCCAGGCATGTCGGAGCTGCTGCATGCTGTCGCACGCCCTGAGAAACTCCCATCGATCGGCAGATCACTCTAGCAGGCCGCCGGACCCGGACGACGACGGATGCAAGAGCTGCTGCTGTGGGCTGTGGCAA
>LAPY01000197.1:162763-179783 GCA_000970635.1 Eragrostis tef
ATTGGGTTTAATCGCCCATCCTTCGGGCGACTGGTCGATTAGTTTTGCAATTTTTGAAAACATGCTATTATTAATAAAAATATAATAAAAAATTCGATTAAAAATAAAAAAAACTCCGTTTTTCATTTCTTTCTTTTCTTGTCACTCGTCAGTCGTCTCGTCTCCGCTGGCTGGTGCCTGGTATTTGCCTCCTCCCTTCTCTGTCCGCCGTTTTCCGCTTCTTCCCCTCCATCTTGTTCGCCGCCCGCCGACGGCGAGCTCCGCTCATCTCCGCCACGCTGCTGCGCCGGCTCTCAGAATATTTTCCCTTGTTCCCCTTTGTAGCATGATTTGTTCCACTCTCTCGGAACCACCAAATATGCCAACCTAGAGCAAGAACCTAGGAGGGTTCAGGACTGCCACCAAAGGAGCCCTGCGCCGTCCTCCCCCAGCGGCCGCCGGGTGTTCCACCACCGCGCTGCCTGTGTCTCCTGTGCGCCGGGGGATTTGGCTGCTCCCTTTCAAAGTCCAAATATTGCTGTTCAATCCCGAAAGCTGTGGATTTGTGCATCCATCCATGGGACGCGCGGGTGCCTCGTCTTCAAGGCGCAAGGTAGATGAAGCAAAGGTGAGGTTGCATGCGGGACATACCATTGTTGCTTTGTAGATTCCTGTTGATCGATAATGCCTATTAAGTAGTTTTTTTTTTGCCAAGGCCGGGATTAATACAACCTTCCCATTATCTAAAAAAAAAGTAGTAATTTTTTAAAACGGAAAGGCATGTGAAGCAGTAACATCTTACCAGCTTGTCAATCTTCCATTTTTCTGCTGTAGCAAATTGCGAGTGTCTTTGAGGAATTGATCAGCAACATAGTACCTGGGGACTTCAATCTGCCGCCCGGGGAATGGGAGTCAGACTACTACTATGTACCCATCAAGCGGAGTATCCTTACCCACCATTTCCTTGGAACCTTTTCCTGCATTATTGTTTTCTTAATATGAAGTATTCACGTATCTGCCTGATTCAATCTCGCGCTGGCTTGCTTCACAATATCATATTCTGACAAAGAGTTGCGGTCTGCTCAGTTTATTCTAAAATTTTTGAGAACGTATTTTGTAGTGTAAAAATCCTTGTTTGCATAGAAAGAGGTGCGGGGAAAAAGATGCTTATATCTTTGAATAATGTGCTTAACACATGGATGCTTTTCTAGATGGCTTAAAATGTCTGCTTCATCATCTATTTTCAATCGGGGGGATAAAAAATTCCTGTCTCTGATGCTTCTATTTTCCAATTCTTAATCAGATGCCACTATTATGCCTTCAGAGTTAAACAAAGTCAAAATTGTTGTTGTTCATTGGTTAAGCTATGTGTCATTTTACGACCGTGTGCATGCTATTGTTTTCCTTGATTCTAGTAAGATGTATATCTCACCAAGAGGCGCATTGAAGATTATGGCATTTCCTGTTCCTGTGTTGCTTCTGGGTCGTCAGTTTCTTGTGGCGAAGACTGCCAATGTGGGTAGGCTTCCTCAGTCCTCCTCCTTGTCAGATACTCATGGGATTATTTCCTGTTTACTTCCTTCACTCTATTCTGAAGTCATTCATGAAGTTCTATTATATTATGTCTCGGTAGCAGATTCCTTGTTATTCATTAAATTCATTTACCAATTCCAGATGAAATTTGGGCAAACATTTCCACAAACTTGTAGCCCATAATATCACCTTAATACTGACTCATTCTCGAGCAGTATCTGACAAGTTTCAGTGCCCAAGTTTTGATCGTCGAGTTTATTTAGACAAACCAGAACAAAATGTTAAACCTTGTTTAACACCTGTAAGTTGTATTGTTGTTGAGACATTCTTTAATAAAAAAAACTTGGTGGCGCAGGATGCTGTTCTCTTGCTGTTCATCAAACTGTAAATGTGACAGCAAGTGTGCCAACAAATCATTCCAACGCAGACCTCTGAAGAAAACCAAACTGATTAGGGTAAGGCTATTTGGATGATACTGATTCAAGTTTCCATGTTTAGACATATGATTATTTTGGGGGTAGGCATGATAATGAACAGTCAATGCATTTGCTGGTGAAATGTTGCATGCAGGTTATACATTACCCGTTTACTGTGTTCTTCATTTTCTTTGTTAGCTGGGATGTTGTATGAGTAAGAAAGGAAATGTGTGTTACTTGTGATTTTCTAACCTGATAAAAGCATGATGGTATCATAAAATAAGAGGAAAAATGTTTCTTAAAAAAAAGATGGAATATACTCTGTGAAGTCAGTGATGGTATTATGGATCTTGACCAGGTTAGATAGTTGCACCCTACAAAGCTTTCACTCCAAGTTTTTTTCCCGAGAATGTATTCCAAGAAAAAAAAATTATCAGAATATTTCTCTTACCCTGAGCTGTAAATTTCTATTGTTTCTTTTTACTTGATCACAGTGTCTTTCTTTTTCAGATCAATTCTCTCTTTTATTCTGATTCACTTTCTTTAACTTATCATCCTTTCTTGTCCTCCCCTTTTGTGGGTTCGTGTGGGGTTTCTTCTCTAACCTACTACCATTGGCTTGGGAATAAAACTTTGTTGCTGCTGGTGCTGCTGTTGATCTGTCATTTTCTTAACACCACCGTAAACATAAAAAATTATGAAGGCTTATAATCTTAGGGTCAACTAACAGGACTCAATTTCATGTTCCCAAGTGAGGGATTTATCTTTTTGCTTCTTTTTGGTTAATCTGATTCGGCAGCCTTGGGCTTATGGTACACGGTTAGGCTTTTTCTTATGAAGAAGTGGTTGGGATGTTGTTCTGCCAAAATGCTCTGTGTTCATGTTTCATCTGGCCCAAGGGAAGTGTGTGCACCAGAAACATAAATCTCAAGACTTGAAGCTCCTGCCCTCCACTCCACTAGCCTAATTATCCCAAGCATCAGCCGCCAGAGGGATAATGGCAGCTAACGCGGCACTTGCACTCTCTCCACCTTGTCCAATGCATGTTGATTACTGTCATCCTACATATTTTGATATTAACTGTCTTTTAAATTCACATTCTGAACTTTTGAATTTTGCATTAAATTTAAATGTGCATTGTGCTTGTCTACTGTATGTAAATAAGATCTTATTTCATTTCCCAGTTCCTAAAAGGTTATTAGTTTATTCTAGACAGAGGAATGTGGCTTTGGATTGGTAGCTGAGGATGGAATAAAGAAAGGAGAATTTGTTATGGAATATGTGGGAGAAGGCATGGTTTTGTTTAAATCTATTCTGAGGAACTAAATAAATTGTTCGGAGTCTGCTTTATATATTCATTTCTCACATCATACACGTCAATCAAACTAATATCCATGTATCTGGAGCATATGTTGTAGTTATTGATGACAAAATATGCGAAGAAAGGCTATGGAAAATGAGAAGGAAGCGTGCCACTAAGTTCTATCTTTGCGAAGTCAGTAGTAATATGATCATTGATTCAACAAACAAAGGAAACATGTCCCGATTTATAAATCATAGTTGTGAACCAAACACGGAGATGCAGAAATGGTTAGTTGTACTCTTCATGTGTCCTGATTTCATAATCTCCATTGATGAACAATTGAACAATGATATATGCTGATAGTGTCATGATGTTTCAGGACCATTGACGGAGAGACCAGAGTTGGAATATTTGCTATTCGTGACATAAAAAAGGGGGAGAAGCTGACCTATGACTCTAAGTATGTCGATCCAGTTTCCCATCTGGTCCTATCCTTCAAATTCTTTTTAGCAAATTTCATTCACCCTCCTTGATCTATCGTTTTGTGTACACGGAACTATTTGCTGCCTTTAACCCTTATAAATTTTTATAACAGTTTCGTCCAGTTTGGAGCACATCAAGTTTGCCATTGTGGAGCTTCAAAGTGCAAAAAAGTACTTGGCAGGACGAAGCCGGTCAAGTCAGTTGTTCTTGACAATGGCAATTCAGCAAGCTCACAGGATCAACGTTCCCAGAGAAAAAGGAAACCACATTGTGGGGTCCTTGGCGAACTTGTTCGTCTGTGGCATCCACGGGAAAAAACGTAAGGCTCGATAGCCATGACTTTTTCACCCTAGGAGCATGCTTGAGTTTCTTAAGATGAGGAAATTTGTCATCTAGTTATGGTTTGACCATTGGGTATATTAGAAAGCTGCCTGATTCAACATTGCTTCCTACTTGGTTACTGTACTTATGGTTATAAGTAAAGATGTAGTTACTTTTTAAGACTACTTGGAAGCCCCTTTCACCTTCTTGCTGTGTTTTCATGATTAGTGGTTAGTGCTTGTCTGATCATTGTGACCTCTTTTGTTCCAACTTTCTTGGGACTAAGAGTCTTTGTTGTTGATATTGTTCTTTTACCTCTTCTCTTCCTCAATGTTATTCTTTTCAGGTATGTCGCATGTTGGATATATGACTTTGATCCGGAAACAGGAATGCATACTGTGAGTTTGTCAGTATATGACTCGGTGTTCGCTAAATGATATGATTCCTCGAGAGTAATTTTGTCTGTTCTTTGCATTGATTCAGCTCCAAAGTAAAGATGTAACTACTTTTTTAAGACTGCTTGGAAACCCCTTTCACCTTCCTGCAGTGTTTTCATGATTAGTGGTTAGTGCTTGTCTGATCATCGTGGCCTCTTTTGTTCCAACTTTCTTGGGACTGAGAGGCTTTGTTGTTGATATTGTTCTTCTACCTCAATCTTATTCTTTTCAGGTATGTCGCATGTTGGATATATGACTTTAATCCGGAAACAGGAATGCATACTGTGAGTTTGTCAGTATATGACTCGGTGCTCGCTAAATGATATGATTCCTCAAGAGTAATTTTGTCTGTTCTTTGCATTGATTCAGCTCCAGTTTTGTGACTACAGTCTTGAAAAGTTTAATTTGAAAGAAGAAGAGTGGCACTTCTTACCGGTATTACATTCTTAGTCAGCAAAACTTTTTACAGATATATTGTATTTCCTTATATAGCACTTAGTTTCTGCTATTCCTTGCTTTTGGTTGCTACCCCACATATATCTTAGGTCTTCCTCCCACCACGTCCTGAAAAATTACAATGCCATTTTAGCTTGTAGTTTTGCTATTAATGTCACACTCGGTTAATATCATTGTTACAGATTCTGATGTGTCTGTTAGGATATCTACATTATTAACTGTTCAACATTATTTTGTGATCTAGATTTTCTACAACTTGCATCTTTCTTGAAAATTAGCTAGTTATTGGCAGCAAATGGAAGCATAGATTCAGCGAACTGTGGGGCTCTTGTTTCTCATGGGAATGAGTAGTGTCGTGTTTCTGACTTTCTGCTACTCTATTCTTAAATGCATAGGCTATGCAAGTACACATGTATGTGTTTTTGTTCTTCAGTTCCCACAGTATGGAATCTATCTAGGATGCTGAACATATTTCTTGTTACTGTTACTGGTTTCACTAAACCAAGGCTGTGATAGCCTTGTCTCTTCGGTTGCATAGAGAACTATCAAGCAGCTAACTTGACCTTGTCTATTGTCAGGTTTATTATTCGTCAGATTAACCCGAGTGATCATTGAAGGTGACACTAACAATTACTCACCCTTTTTGCTGCATTTGTTCATCCTTAATATGTGTTTGTTGTAGTGTGCACAATTGTAGCCAACATGAGGTGTGTGTCTACCACTTCCCAGATTAGCATAGCATCTTTGGAGATTAATATGACCAACTAGCACTGTTTTTTTGCATTCTACTCCCTTTATTGGAGGCAAGATTTCTGTATCATTGGATTTTGATGATTTTCTAAGAGGATTTTTTTTGTTTGTTTGTTTGTTTTGAATATTGTTTCTTTATTTTTGATTTCCTTGCTCTCTGTCCTTATTTTTTGCATCACAGTCTACAACACATCGGTTTTCCTTCTTTTCTTTTTTGTTAGAAGAACTTTATCTCCTGCTTTGTAGCTGCTTCTGTGTGACGTGTTTCTTAGCCAAATTCAGTGTTCGCTGATGAATGTTGCCTCTTTTGCAGGACTACCATGGTTCGCACCACTGACAGCCTGATTCGATTCAATGTCACTGCAATAGCACGGAGTGGCAATTTAGCCTCCATTGTAGTTTCCTGCTATGGCATTTCAACCTTCGCATGTGTCGGGTGCGCATGCTCCGACCCTGTAAACTTGTAACTTCTATTTCCAGATGCTGAACTGAACGGATTATAACCCTGGCCCTCCTGTTCATCATGCATCGTGTGATGTTCGGAGTGGCCTGTTCTGAAAGTGTACTAATGGATGGTATTTCGGTAATTTCTCTGAGTTACTTGAATCGATGCGGGAACGAACCTTACCTTCTATACTTGTGCTGCGCGACTTGTATGGTGCTGCTTCATGTGGCTTGCCTTGTGAATGAATGAATAATCTGGCATGAGCTCGTAGCCAGGCCCAGAAAATCTTAACCAAATTGAATTTCTAGGCTAAACTCGCCTGTCGAAATAGCACGGCGTGATGATCGTGATTCCGGATTCTCTTTGTTCCGTACGGCTTCTCACGTGAGACAGGAAGAAGATTCACGAGAAAAGACCTCAATTCTTGTCCCCGTGCCGTTTCGGGAGTTCGCGTGGACAAGCAATTTTATTTTGCAAAAGACCATTGCAGAAGAGGTAAAACTATATTAGTATTTATTATAGGAATCGGCATTTTAGCTCACATGAAACATCTCCTAGTCTTCACTATTACTATTTTGATACTCTTGTCCTTCCATGTAGAGTAGGGAGGCAGTAGTACTATGTTGCTAATACTTGTGGACAGTACTACTATATGTTAACTGTAGGGTTCGGTATATTTCTGTAGCTTTTCTAGAGCACTTTCCTCCTAAAATTTGGATTTGTACTTTGCAGCAGAAGATATGTTGATTCTTGTTGACAAATTTGTGCATGCTGTTGAATCGACATGTTGGAGCTTTCCCCTCAAACTGTTGTCCCGGTACAGAAATTGTGTTGGGTGATAGATGATCCGACTTAACATCAGGCGGCATACATCAAACTGATGTCTTCCCAGTTGGCGATTCATGAATGTCTGAAGGTAAAACAAAGGGTTTGCTATAATAGTACTGTTACTAGGATTTGTAGAAATGTTTGCTAGGCTACTGGTATCCTTCGTTTATTTTGTTGTTTTTCTAGAGCACTGAGCACCTTTTGATCCTAAAATCGGATTCTTGTGTATGGTTTATCAAACATGTTTCTTTGCACATATATTGGTAAACCCAAATAGAGTTATTTAGTGAAGTGGTAAACACAAAAGAGTTATTTAGTGAAGTAGATTTTCTTTTTTCTAGAGTTACACAACACAGCAACAACAAGCAATGCCGTCACCTCTCCCATCAGTGACGCTGCTCTGCCGTCTGACTGAACTCACATCGTCGCCGCAATGCCAAAACGGTTTCATGCCGTGGTCGAGGCTCGAGAGACAGTTGACGCAGCAACCAGAGCATGCACGCCTGCGACGACCCGTGCCTTGTGGCTTTTTTTTTCCGGTGTTCGTTTTTAGAGGGTCTAAAATTTAGATAGGTCTAAAAAAAGAATCATGTCATTTAAGAGTATTAAATAAAGTTTAATTACAAAACTAATTGCAGAACCCCTGATCTAATTCGCGAGACGAATCTAACGAGGGTAGCTAAGCTGTAATTAGATGATGATTATTATAGCAAAACATTGATTAATTAGACTCATTAGATTCGTCTCGTAAAGATGTACCCATCTGTAAAAAGGTTTTGTCATTAAACTTTATTTAGTACTAGATTTTTTTGTTTAGAGTCTTTCAAAATTTAGTGCTAAAGTAAACAAACATGGCCTTAGTTTAGACAAACATGTTTGCTGCGCGGGCGCGGCCATCGCTTCCTGCCTGGACACCATGCTTACCTGCGACGCAGCAACATCTGAAAACCTCGTTTGTTTCATGCGCCTCCTCTGTTTTTCTCCTCTGGCCACTACTCTCTCTCTCTCTCTCTCTCTCAGAAGCAAGTGTACAAAAAAACAGAGGGTTGCGAGAAAATAGAAGGTAAGAGGAAGGGTAGATGTACGAACATGCGTGCGACCATGGGCGCGTTCGATGCCTTTTTTTAGAGGGCTCTAAAGTTTAGCTCTAAAGAGAATCTTATTATTTAAGAGTACTAAATAAAGTCTAATGACAAAACTTTTTTACAGATGGGTACATCTTTGCGAGACGAATCTAATGAGCCTAATTAATCTATATTTTGCTATAGTAATGCTACAATGATATATAGCCTTTCNNAGTTAGTTTTATAATTAAACTTTGTTTAAGACAAGATTTTTTTGTTTAGACCTCTCTAAATTTGTCTCTCTAAAACGCCGAACGCGTCCATGGATGAAGAGAGAGGAAGGAGACAACGAGGTCTCGAGTGACTGTTGTCGATTTCGGCGGGAGGAGGTTGGCTTTATGTGGCGTGGCCCAGTGGGCCATGGTTTGGTTGGGGAACAACGGGCGCCTTTTGCTGGCCCACAGGCAGGCGTGGTGGCTCGCGGCGAGGGAGTCCATCGAGCCTTTAGCCACTTTCCCCCGCGGATGGAGATGGATCCTTCTGAGACATGCAAGTGGTGGCCCACCACGCCGATCAAAGTTCTACGGTCCCGGGTAGTCGTCGCTGTACCTGGCCTGGCCGTATGTACAGTCTTGATCAATCCCTGTGTGATTTTTATTTGTGAGGAATCCCTATGTAATTTGTAGTTTAATCTCTTTTGAATCATCTTGAGCATGTGTGATGTGTCATAAGAGGATGATATATATAGCGTTAAAGATGCTCTCATGATTCAGTACATTCATCTCATTCAGGAAGGATAGACATATAGCGTTAAAGATGCTCTCATGTGATTCAGGACATCCGTGCATATTCAGTCTGAAATGACTCGACAGCGTATGAACCGATAGATGTGTTGTATGGAAGTTCCAGTTCGATGATCGATCTGAAGCTAGCGAACGTACGCAACACTTCCGCACATGCACGTCCATCAGACTCGTCGTCTACTGCATGCCACTAGGACATCGGCCGCATCTTTTGCTCCCGCTTACACTGGCAACCGTTAAAATTTCTCCTTGTTACTGTTTTACCATGCATGCATTGCCAAGATATACACGTCATTTAATTTGGTCGATTGCCTTGTCAGTGTATATAGAACCGGTTACTGCTGTACTTTTGTCCTGCATTATTTGTGAAAGCTTGACACAGTACTTACAGCAAAAAGGTGCCAATCACTTGCTAGTTTCTTCCTCATTATCGTCTTCAACTGGTTTCGTAGTCGACGGTTTATGATACCACTAGCTAGGCAGGCCACCCTCAGCAACATTCTAGCTCTCTCGCTCGCAAGGGTTTCGGATAAGCTTTTATATATATAGGAGTATGTTCTAGAAATAGGCTGATCTGTATCATGTTTTCCACACTGCTTGACGACTGATCGATGAGCATATAAAAAGCAGGTCCGTTTGGATAGACCTGATCCAATCCAAGACCCGTCCCGATGAGAACTAGTACTAGCAGCTATACTTGGTTATTTGCGCCTAATTAAACAGCTACCCGCAACTAGAATCCACTTTACTAACTGGACATTTCAAAGAAAGATATGGTGCCGTACGTGTACTGAATAATTACATTTCCCGTGCACATTCACCGCTGTACGGAAAGTAGACCTAGTCCTAGGGGATGTTATTAGCTTTACCTTTACATGGCTCTGAATCACAAAACGAAAGATAGATGCATCCATCCATCGAACCAGCAGCGCTGACGTCGCGAACCTGCAACGTACACGATGATGAATGCTGTCGGGCTTTTATTTGTCTCGTCGCTTTAGTTGGCAAGGCAGCGGTTGATCGGATCTGAGCACACTCTCTATTAGTTTCACACCATCAATCTTGAGCCAAAAAGAAAAGAAAAACACCGTACCGCGATGAACAACTGAACAAGACTTCTCCAAGCTAGGTTTGCTCTTTTCCTTTTGCAGCTTTTTTCTCTCGGAAATTGACCCATAAAAGTTTGCTACTTTGAACATGGAACATTAGATTGTCTCCTCATTGAGATCAGTGCGTGACACGCTTCTTGGGGTGGCATGGTCGACTCAGTCATTGGCATGGGGGCCGCAAAGCCTCCATGACAAGGTTGTGCAGCCTAGCTAGCTATCTACTGCATCTGCGGCTCAACTGAGTTTGAACATCTTTAATTTGTACAGTCTTGATCAATCCCTGTGTGATTTTTATTTGTGAGGAATCCCTATGTAATTTGTAGTTTAATCTCTTTTGAATCATCTTGAGCATGTGTGATGTGTCATAAGAGGATGATATATATAGCGTTAAAGATGCTCTCATGATTCAGTACATTCATCTCATTCAGGAAGGATAGACATATAGCGTTAAAGATGCTCTCATGTGATTCAGGACATCCGTGCATATTCAGTCTGAAATGACTCGACAGCGTATGAACCGATAGATGTGTTGTATGGAAGTTCCAGTTCGATGATCGATCTGAAGCTAGCGAACGTACGCAACACTTCCGCACATGCACGTCCATCAGACTCGTCGTCTACTGCATGCCACTAGGACATCGGCCGCATCTTTTGCTCCCGCTTACACTGGCAACCGTTAAAATTTCTCCTTGTTACTGTTTTACCATGCATGCATTGCCAAGATATACACGTCATTTAATTTGGTCGATTGCCTTGTCAGTGTATATAGAACCGGTTACTGCTGTACTTTTGTCCTGCATTATTTGTGAAAGCTTGACACAGTACTTACAGCAAAAAGGTGCCAATCACTTGCTAGTTTCTTCCTCATTATCGTCTTCAACTGGTTTCGTAGTCGACGGTTTATGATACCACTAGCTAGGCAGGCCACCCTCAGCAACATTCTAGCTCTCTCGCTCGCAAGGGTTTCGGATAAGCTTTTATATATATAGGAGTATGTTCTAGAAATAGGCTGATCTGTATCATGTTTTCCACACTGCTTGACGACTGATCGATGAGCATATAAAAAGCAGGTCCGTTTGGATAGACCTGATCCAATCCAAGACCCGTCCCGATGAGAACTAGTACTAGCAGCTATACTTGGTTATTTGCGCCTAATTAAACAGCTACCCGCAACTAGAATCCACTTTACTAACTGGACATTTCAAAGAAAGATATGGTGCCGTACGTGTACTGAATAATTACATTTCCCGTGCACATTCACCGCTGTACGGAAAGTAGACCTAGTCCTAGGGGATGTTATTAGCTTTACCTTTACATGGCTCTGAATCACAAAACGAAAGATGGATGCATCCATCCATCGAACCAGCAGCGCTGACGTCGCGAACCTGCAACGTACACGATGATGAATGCTGTCGGGCTTTTATTTGTCTCGTCGCTTTAGTTGGCAAGGCAGCGGTTGATCGGATCTGAGCACACTCTCTATTAGTTTCACACCATCAATCTTGAGCCAAAAAGAAAAGAAAAACACCGTACCGCGATGAACAACTGAACAAGACTTCTCCAAGCTAGGTTTGCTCTTTTCCTTTTGCAGCTTTTTTCTCTCGGAAATTGACCCATAAAAGTTTGCTACTTTGAACATGGAACATTAGATTGTCTCCTCATTGAGATCAGTGCGTGACACGCTTCTTGGGGTGGCATGGTCGACTCAGTCATTGGCATGGGGGCCGCAAAGCCTCCATGACAAGGTTGTGCAGCCTAGCTAGCTATCTACTGCATCTGCGGCTCAACTGAGTTTGAACATCTTTAATTTGTGTTGTCCATTGCTATTCCAGGCACACAATGCGTTCAGTCAACTGCTTTAAACTTGGATTCCTTCCCTCCATCCATTTAAACAAAAAATATATTGATTAATTAATATAGATTGAAATGCATGCGTGGCTTACAGTTTATAAATGAGGGAGTGTTATCTTGTATACATGAAATTACCTAAATTTATCACATAATTATCTGACGAATGATAGTATAAGGAATTATATCGTACAAGTCACATAAAATTTATAAAGGTAATTAAAACTATTTGGGGCACTCACAATCACAAGTACTTCTATATATAATTCCTACATTGGTCCAAAACAAAAAAAAATTGACTCGCGGGCATCAAAATGCAATGGATAAATTAATCCAACCCAGCACGCATCCAGGCAATCCCTTGTTCTAGTATGTGACTTCCCGAAGGCGTTGGTTTTGGATTTCAACACCAACTACTTGCGAGGCCTTATTTTTCTGAGGGTGGAGACCCTTAATTAGGTAATGGCTAGATCGGGAGACGGCATCATTTGGATGTTGGTTCCCTCCATGGAGGTGTCGCTTTGAATATTTTGACCTGAACCTCTTTGTTACGGCGACTGAAATTTTGGTGGTTATCAGTGCCGTTGCAGGATACAATTTTCTTTTTTTTTAATAAAAAATCTCGGTGTAGCTCAAATTTTCCCTTGACGTGTGAGGATCAGGGATGGAGCCTTTTCTTGTTTGTTTTTACTATACATGCATCTTTTTGCCTATTCCTTTTGTAAAAACAACCGTATCAAGGCAATACATACTCTTTCCACTTTTTTTTCCTTCTTGACGTTGGGAAAGCTAAGTCAAGAAAACATGCATGTTTGAGGGGACAGTTATAAGACGTCAATTCTGTTATCATTTCCTCGCAATTAAAAGGAACATGCCGTCCTAGCTAGACAGGGACCAGTTGTGTGTGGCAGCCGGGAGGGACAAGTTCAAAAAGAAGGCGTCCTGTGTTGCAAACCACGCACTGTGCGTGCATATGCAAGAGGCTCTGTGCGGAAGGGCAACGCCCATGCATGCAGACATAGGTTCGAGCCGCTTGTGCTTGTTGTTCACCAGAAATGGAGCACTGGGTGCAGCCCATGTCAGTGGCCGGTGGACCCAACGGTCCGAACGAGCCGCAAGGTAGTACTACTAGTAGCTCGTCTAGGTGAGGCCGCTGCTGGGTTCGCATGAATACGTGCGTCTGGATTCGTTTCTCTCTGGTGTTCCGGTTCGGGAAATTATATAAAGGAAACGAAAGAAACTTCGACTGGGGATGAGAAGTTATGATGAGTAGAACTTAAATGGTTAAATGCAATTTGAATTTCTTTTCTGATACTAGCATACAGTAATCCAGTCCACGACATATGACCGGCGCGTTCGATGCAGTGCATATATGCGTGCGGCCGCGTCGACATTAGCAGCAGGGGAAGGGGTCGCGGAGATCGAGCAGCGTAGTAGCGTTGCCGCCGTGCCACACGCCGACACATGTCAGGTTCCAAAATGCATGCCCCGTGGGCCCACGCGTCCGCGGTGACATGACCACGCTAGGCGCAGCTCGCCAGACGCGCAGGCGTTTCTCTCTCTCTGGCCTCACTCCCTCACCAAGCGCTCTCTCTCTCTCTCTCTCTCTCTCTCTCTCTTCCATCGTGTCTCTGTCTCTGTTTGTACCATATACGGTAGAAAGCAGTACGTACGTATGTAGCTGCAGATCGAGCGGTCCACATGCATGCAAGCCCCTCATAATCTTTGTACTACTACGTGCGTGCATGGCGATCGATCGATCGAGCTGCAGCTATGTCTGCTCTGCACAAAGCTATAATAGCGACGACGTTGTGGTGCATGCGAACGAAACGCAAAGGCACTGTGGCCTTCCACTGTAGTGGCAACAGCGTCGAGCACAGTACCCGATGCCTGAACCGATGGATCGTTCAATTGAATCGAGTTGAACTCACGGCTGGACTGCACCAACAACCCTGCTGCTGCTGATCGATCGATGGCTCGATGAACTGCAGATAGCGCCATGCATGCATGGGCGTCTGTACGTGTAGCACAGTGCCCGAGCACGTACGCCGCCGCACAGGGGATGTCTGTCGTTTCTTCCCGCGTGGTGGTATGCATGGGACACGCGTGTACGTACGCGTATAGGAGTATGTAAGTATGTTCATGCATGTGCGAATAGTACGTGACGTCGTGACGAGACGCTGCACTGCGACATGCCTGTCGTGAGGTCGACTCGAGGGGTGCACTAGAAATTACTGGCACGTGTTGACACGTATATGCATGCATGCATGCATGCGCCAGTACGTCATGTGTGTGCGTGACGGCATTTTGATGATCTCTCATCTGATTGAGGAGGTATATATGGATCTACTAGTAGTATATGTTTATCCGCCGCTATGTAACGATTTTGCAAGATTGGTTGTACCTCGGAACAGTATAAATGTAGTGGCAACACATTACCGGATACAGACATAGTAGTACTACAGAGTAGTAATTATAAGTATAAAAGTAGCTGTTAGGAGCACGTACGTAACCTGCAGATTTATAGCACAAATAATGATTGTGGTGAAGAAGAGAATACGCACACAGCATGATTTGCTGCGGAGCGTGCGAGGCGCCGGCGCGCACTTTGAGGCCGTGCGTCGGTCGGTCGGGTCGGTTGGTCTCCACCAACGGCGCCGCGCCACGTCGGCACGATGCCTGCGTGCGCCCATGCAGCTCTCTTCTCTTCTCTCTCCCGCCAAGCCCAAGCAGCCTGCTACGTGCACAGGCCATGCACCGTCGCATGCATGGCGAGCTGCAGAGACGGACTACTCCCTGCCTCCTGCTCAGCTCTCTCTACCAAATTAAAGCATGCAAAAGCCCACTCATCTGCATCTCCTCCATGTGCTCCTCTCTTGGCTCTCTAGAGTGAGAGAGCTTTGGGCAGAGAGGGTAGAGAGAGAGGGGGTACTGGAAAAGGGAAAGGGGTTAAAGCTACGTCGAGGATGGGAGGCCGTGACCAAGGCTATTTTCAGCTCTCCCCTTCTCACCCAGTAGGCGCCAAGTGAGTGCCGCAGCCAAAAGCTGCGTACTACGCGATGCATGGTCATGGACTGCTGCTACTACTGCCACGGCCATGGCGAGCGAGCCTAGCTGCGTGTAGCCTTCCCCCTCCCCCTGCTCCCTCTGGAATCTCTAACTCAAGACTTTGGCTCATTCCACCTTCATTTCATCTCATCTCTGGTGTACCATGTTCGTACGTGTACCATATGTATAAGTACAGATATAAATCAAAACAATAAACCGTACTCTGCTCACAACAGCATACTCTACAAGCCAGAAAATGAAGCTTGTTGTTCAGCTAAAGAAAAAGGCATGCTTCTCTCATTGCTATTTCATGCATCTTGGGAAGCTGTGCGAACCATGAATCACAATCATATGTAATTATATAATATTAATACAGTGTCATCATAGATACATTGTACGTAGTACATATATACGTTTCTGTTTTCCAACAAACTGTTACATAAACTTCTGACTTTGAAGCAAGCTAGTTTCACAAGACATCAAATCAGCGACTTCAATTTAGACTAAACGGGCTCTGAACTCTACCTTTTCACGTGTAACTTCTTCGAGCCCAATACCAAAACTTTGAATTTCAAACTTCAATAGTTGTAATGTTGAAACTACCTCTTCAATCTTCAAGAAATTTTCCTCTAGAAATTGCACATTCGTACACTCACATATTAACATATTCAGAGCCTATGCCCACTAGCTCTCTCTACCAGTACAATGTGCTTATCATATGTCCAATTCTTGCATGTCTAGTTCGTATCCTTTTTTTTTTGTTACGAATCTTACTTTTGATCAATTAGGAGTACAGCTAGATGCTATGGGGCACCATATATTTTCTAGCTTGTATAGGTATAGTATCTCCCAACTTCTTCATCTATATCCTTTGAAGTTGAGAGACGTGATCGTGTTTCTTTGCAGCTGACACAAAGCTTGCCGATCCCTAGAGAGAGCAAGGAGAGTATGTAGTCGAATCTTTTTTTACCATATGCATATGGATGCTGCACTCCTGCTTGGCGATCAACAAGTATATATTAGTAGTACTTTGCGTTTTTACCACATGCTGCATGGATCAATCGGAGGTGAAAAGACACGCAGGCAAAAGGGCCTGGGCGAGCTGATCTCATCAGCTTGAAAAGATGAGAGAGGGCTCGCTCGGCATGGAGGACTGAGCAGCGTCAGCTGGCTCATCCAGGGAGAGAGGGAGAGATAGACGTGACAAGTCGGCGGCGAGGGAAAGCACAAAAGAGAAGCATCCGAGAGATTGACGAGGCATGGTTATGGCAAGGAGCTAGCTGTAGCTCTTATCAGGCATGCAGCGAAATAAACTCAGATAGCAACAGTAAGCCACGAGTAGTAGCCGGACACGGACAGTGCTGCCGTGTGTGCTGGTACGTACTGTACTCAGGAACGCAGAGAGAGGAGGGGAGCCTCTCTATCTCTCTATCTCTAGCTCTTTTTCACTCTTGACATGCCGCACGAGACACTAAGAAACAGTGGTAGAACTTTGGACACAGATAAAAAAGACCACACTGGCGACGCAGGTACTAGTACAAGAAATGACCATGACACTGGACGTACAGATATCTCTCGCTCTCACTCACTCTCAAACGTGATCGGCATCTGTCTCACATTATGGTATCAACATGGCCATATATAGCACGACCTTGACACTGATGTGATTAACTAGATTTGAACTTGTCTAGAATTCTAACCTTGCAAAAAAGAATAAAAAAAAAACTGCAAGCACAAAGCGTCGTCCCGTAGAACATGCAATATTACTTGCGACAAAGCAGGCAGCTGATAAAGGGGGGAAATGTGGAGTAGTAGCTCTACTGATGACCTAGTGAGTGAACTCCCTAATAATAAGAAGATCGAGAAAGCAAGCTAGACCAAGGACCGGCCTGGTACGTTCTACACGACGACCATGTCGGCGCCGCCGCCGTTGTCGTCCATGATCTGGTCGACGTCAGCATCATGGTCCTCATCCTCATCATCATCGTCCTCAACAGCAACGGACTCGACGATGTGCGGCGCGTGGCCGCCGCCAAACGAGCGCACGTGGTCCTTGAGCGAGCGCTTGTGTTTGAAGTCTGACCCGCAGACGCAGAACCAGAGCTTGCCGCAGTTCTTCTCGTGGGTGCGCCAGTCGCCGCGCACCGCGAACCGCTTCCCGCACCGCCGGCACGCGTAGGGCCGCGCCCCGTGCTTG
>LAPY01000197.1:189189-201499 GCA_000970635.1 Eragrostis tef
AAAAAAAAAAAATATCCCTCCTAGCGGCGGCGAACGAACAGGCCGCTAGACAACGAGAAAATGACAGGGGGCAAAATGTTAAATAATTGCGATCCAAGGCCAAGCCAGAAGGCAAAATTGCAGAGGGAGCAATGCGCAAATAAACGGATCGCGGCGGTGGATCTCAGCCAGGGGGTAATGTGAAAAGCTGTCGTCTTGAGCCTCTCGGCACGGCGGCGCGGCTCCGGCGAGCCTCCACCACGGGGGCTACGTGGATTGACGATGCCCCTGGAGCGAAACACGGCGGATGACCCCAAATCCATGCCATTGCGAGCGCGGGAAGCGGCGCCGTTGCTGGTGGGTGTTGTCGCTTAAGCAGCGGGCCGTGGTCTCTGAGGGCTCCGTCGTCTCCGGGGACCGATAGCTCGAGGCCTGATGTTGACCTCTACACCGACGCGAAGCTACAACGGATGATCAAGTGCGGTGCCCCGCTCTTTAATTTCTGTTGGTTTTCATCGTAGCTCCAGATTCGATCTGTTTGGTGTTATTGTTACTAGCGTGCAATGTTAAGATGACTGAAATTGTTCCCATTAATTAGGCTGCATTAGAATACGAAATGTGTGTCTGACTGTCTGGTTAAATGCATGGTTTGGAGCCTGTGAAAGGATGCATGTAGCAGCGTGCATATCCTGACTTGGTTAACAAAGAGATTGTTCAGCCAGGGGAAAAATAAACGTGAGTCGTGTTTACACGAGTTAATATACAGCGAGTTCATATCCTTCCGGATGCAAACCTTGCAAAATTACAAGACGTCTGGGCTCCAAGATGAGTGCAGTATTCCCTACCAGTGCCAGGAGCTGTAGTTGGGATTTGGGTTGTCCAACGCCTTGTCCGCAGGAGGCCTGTTCTTAGACTTCCATTCCTGGCTGTTTCAAGTCAGAGCCACAGGTGAGATAACCGATTTAGAGTGATTGATCTGTGGTTTGATTTCCATCAGAGAATGATAAAAGATGATTATTGGATTTTAAAAAATATATTAAGACAAGACAAAGCAGTACCAAAATCGAACATGGAAATAAAAGGCGAGAACAATAAACCTGAAAAAAATAGTTGGTAAAATGTTGACTCACTTGTACCGCATCTTCACAATGTTAGCCACGATCTGGAGTATCTGACACCGACTTGTTCTTGCGTCTTTCATACATCTTCTTGCCCAACAACCGGTGGTAAATGGACCAAGCCGGTCTGGATCTGCTGGCCTGCTGCTGATGATGACGACGACAGACGGAGACTCGAAGAGAGAAAGAAAAACAAATTGATGCGATGCAGATCGATGAGGCTGCCCCTGGAGAAAAAATTGTTCCCCCTTAGGGTGGCGGACGGATCAAATAACCCGGTGCCCTGATACCATGTTACAAATATGAAGGTTGTTTTGGATTAAACTACAATTTCTACTTTTTAGATAATTGTATAGAAACATTTCATGTCCCATCCTTAATAAGACCTTCAGTCATCTTGCAATATCAGGTGGGACAAAAACTGTTTTACTTCCTAAAAATCCCAAGCAAGCAGTAGACAATTAAAAAAATTGCTTTTGGCACACAACTACCTTATAAACGCTGACCCCGCAGAGTAATTTGGGAATTGCAGAGTAGTGGTTGATTCAGGGCATTGGACGACTTCAGGATACTATGATCCTATGACCATGTTAGAAAACATGTGGCAGTGAACCAAACAAGCCCTTAATGCCCATCGGCAGATAGAGCAAGAACTTGGTCCACGTAACACAGAAGTGCACATGGCCTTTCATGGAAGAGAAAACTGTTGTATTTTTCCCAGGCAGAGAATTTTCTTTGATTTGCCTAGAGCTTTGAACTTCCAATTGGATTTGAAACCTCTTGAGAAAAGGTTTATACGATTTGTTTCAGTTTGCTTATATCAAGTTCTCTTATTTTTTTTCAGGTAGTAGGAGCAAGCAGCAGAGCCACAGGTGAGATAACCGATTTAGAGTGATTGATCTGTGGTTTGATTTCCATCAGAGAATGATAAAAGATGATTATTGGATTTTAAAAAATATATTAAGACAAGACAAAGCAGTACCAAAATCGAACATGGAAATAAAAGGCGAGAACAATAAACCTGAAAAAAATAGTTGGTAAAATGTTGACTCACTTGTACCGCATCTTCACAATGTTAGCCACGATCTGGAGTATCTGACACCGACTTGTTCTTGCGTCTTTCATACATCTTCTTGCCCAACAACCGGTGGTAAATGGACCAAGCCGGTCTGGATCTGCTGGCCTGCTGCTGATGATGACGACGACAGACGGAGACTCGAAGAGAGAAAGAAAAACAAATTGATGCGATGCAGATCGATGAGGCTGCCCCTGGAGAAAAAATTGTTCCCCCTTAGGGTGGCGGACGGATCAAATAACCCGGTGCCCTGATACCATGTTACAAATATGAAGGTTGTTTTGGATTAAACTACAATTTCTACTTTTTAGATAATTGTATAGAAACATTTCATGTCCCATCCTTAATAAGACCTTCAGTCATCTTGCAATATCAGGTGGGACAAAAACTGTTTTACTTCCTAAAAATCCCAAGCAAGCAGTAGACAATTAAAAAAATTGCTTTTGGCACACAACTACCTTATAAACGCTGACCCCGCAGAGTAATTTGGGAATTGCAGAGTAGTGGTTGATTCAGGGCATTGGACGACTTCAGGATACTATGATCCTATGACCATGTTAGAAAACATGTGGCAGTGAACCAAACAAGCCCTTAATGCCCATCGGCAGATAGAGCAAGAACTTGGTCCACGTAACACAGAAGTGCACATGGCCTTTCATGGAAGAGAAAACTGTTGTATTTTTCCCAGGCAGAGAATTTTCTTTGATTTGCCTAGAGCTTTGAACTTCCAATTGGATTTGAAACCTCTTGAGAAAAGGTTTATACGATTTGTTTCAGTTTGCTTATATCAAGTTCTCTTATTTTTTTTCAGGTAGTAGGAGCAAGCAATCTCTGCTGTGGCCTCTTCGGTAATCAGAGACCAATAATCTGTGAGTTTTATAGCATAATTTTTACCCTTAAAAATCATTGCTTGGTGCTATGAGAATTCTTTCTAAGCACATGTTCTTTTTTATTCTACCCACCTGTTTGTTTTCCTGAAAAACGTTGATGTATTCTGTGAAAAATTACTTTGGTTATTTGTGCGAGTTTGTTGAATAATGCCTGATGATATGCAAAGCAGCTGCTCTGTAAAAGTTTGGTAATATATTTGGCATACCTCTAAAAAATACTGTCTAAATGATACATCAAGTGTACTGGTAATTGGTCTTTATTTCATTTAGAGACTGCTCTTTAAATCCATGTCTCTGTCATCATACATTAAGATAACTTACATGTTCATATAGAATACATTGCAGTTCAATATAGTGCACATTATTTGTAATAATGTTTTATAGTGTGACCATACGACGATCATGGAAACGTTCTTCCACCTGATCCAGCTTCCGTTTGACAGTTGAAATATGTAGCAGCAGAAATTCTGAGGTGGTATTGCCTTGCAAAGCTTCTGCAGTTGAAGTTGTGGCGCCTTTCTGGTGCAAAAACTGTCCCCCTGCCAAGTTGCCGGAAAAACACAAATACCATCAGATGGATGCCAGATCTTGGTTCCGGTCTCTGATATCCTGGCCTACAAGAGCACCCTAGCATTATTTACTTAATAATTGAAGGACCATTAGGACTGCATGCTAACATTGTCATTTATCTGTAGCATTTTTCACTGTTTCTGTTCTAAAGAAATATATAAAAAAAAACTTGACGGGAAGAGGCAGACTACCTCGCCGTTTTGAATTAAGGAGATGCAGGGCTCAAACCCGGGTCTCTGGCCTGAGAGCAATATTCACTAGCCAATCGTCCGCGAGAGCACCCGCCTGTTCTAAAGAAATCTTTTAGATATTATATTTTATAACAAATAAAATTTCTTGCTTTAAGCTGTAAGTCAATGTTATTTCAACAGTATTCTTGCTTCAAACTTTCAAAAAACACATCATGTGACGAAACTCTCCAAATGCCCATAATATACAAGAGTTCTTAACTTTAACAAGTCACAGCAGCATAAAAACAGTAAAACACAGAATAAAAAAAGCTAATTTTGAGTACACAACTCTTAAGCTCCTTCTGTCCTACAATAAGTTGATTTCTAGTTTTTTCCTAAGTCGAACCACCTTAAGATTGACCAGATTTATAGAGAAAAAACTGATATCTATGGCAATAAATAAGTATACAATGAATAAATTTCATGACAAATCTAATAATACTAATTGGGTGTTTATTGGTCCTCATTTGCTGTAAGCTTCAAACTTAAGTTAGTTTGACTTACGACAAAACTAAAAATCAACTTAGTTTGAGACAGAGGTAGTGTATTGGAGTTTCCTCACCCATGTTATTTTATCTTTAATGTGCTGAAAGGAGTCCTAGAAGTTACCAATCAATGGTCGACAAACAGGGTTTTGGTAAAGCATGTGCAGCTGTTGGATCAACATTAAGATACCTGCGTTTGACAGTGTCTATATTGAAATTTAATACTGAATTAGTGGCTTTTGAACTTATCATGAATATTTTGGTGGTTCCCACTGTATCTTCAGGTTAGTAATGTGACTAATTCTGGGTTCCCACTGTCTCTTCATCTAACAAGTTGTGTAGCATTCGATTTTTGATCCCTGATTTGTGTAGCAGGTGCATCCTAATCTGCATGCACTCTGTAATAAACAATAGTTTGGAGGAAGAAATTGGGACTAAGTAAGGTCCAGATCTACAATGAAATTACAAATCACTATGTGCATTGTAATCATACCGAAGCTGACGCTAGTTGTTTCAGGAATATCTGCCACCATCCTACATAAGAAAGAAACTATCTCATAACAATGAAACTTAAAAAAAACAAAAGAATCAGATCTCAGAATATGGAATATCTTGCATTTAATTTACCAGTGCAAGTACTCCCTTAATGATGGATTGGTTGGACTTGGGGCGTCTGGATCTACCAGTACCTTCGCAAGTTAAAGACAAACAAGTTAACATACAAAAGATTGTGACCTTTGTGTTACTTCCATTCAGAACCATACCAATAAATCTTGTGGAAAGAGTAGTACGTTTATCTGTTAAACAACAACAGGATTCACGTTCTTCGAATTGGTAACACATATTGGTAAATTGCAGAGCTTATGCCTCCCCTGCTGTATTTCCGGAAAAAAATTTATTGAGCTTACCAGAGTGTAGAAAGCCCTCATGTCATTGCCACCAATATCAGCTTGTGGTTTACTCACAACTGCAGATGGTCTTAGCTCAGCACCTGCCAGAACTAGCCTATTGTTGTATGTTATTCTCGGTAGGACAGTTGGTGTGAATGGATTCAATACATCCTGTACGACATTAGCCAGAACCAAGGGCTCAATTATTGACATATCTTGGAGAAAAGTAACCAGTTAATGATCTTGGTTTCTTACTCAATAGAACAGAGAACTACCTTGCTATGGACCTGAGGAAGCTTCAGTATAAGCATGGACTATTTATATCAGAGTTGGAGGTTGTCTTATTCACCTTTCAAAAGTTGAGATGCCTATGTCATGTCACACATTACCGAGATAGTTGAATTAAACCATGGCACCTTTTCAGTCGTTCGGCTGAATATTTCATGTGAACTATGGGTTATTCTTTGTGAAATCTCTGCAGTTGTGCTGAATATTGAAGTGCATTTGGTATGTTTATTCTCCTTGTTACAAAGAATTAGATGCAGACGTCTAAAAGTATTTGTTTTGTCTTTTCTGAAGACGTGATAATATTTGCTGTTGTGTCCAAATGCATTTCACTTGTTGTAAGTTCATTTTAATTTTGAGAACACATCTGCTATAAGACATGGGACATGTATCCTTTAAATTAGGGGTTCCATATATGGTACGGTATTGGTAGCTAAAGAGAACATATTTTCAAGGCGATGAACCTTACAGGTGCTTATGTTACCATTTTCACATGATTGCTTTGTTGTCCCCAGAGAAGCAAGCTCCCTGCATTTTCAGAAGCCATTTTTTTTTCTGGGCAAGTTCTCCCTCGTCTGGATCATGTTAAGTTTGATCCTTGTTTGGGTTGTAATTCAATTCCATAAAGACATACAGTAAGAAGAGGAAATTATAACCCTTTGCATCTTAAGTACTTGAATTGAGGCCGGTAAGGCCTAGATGGCATGGAAGGGAGCCGTGATCCATTAAAATTATTTACAAGCAGACTTGCTCCTAGTGGACCCCAAATATGGCATCATGTTCTCATGTTGGAACAACGATATTATTCTTTTGACATAGCTGAAGTGATATTCCTGCATGCTCCTAAGCCCTTCTTTTTTGTTACATGAACAGTATTGCCAAAGCCCTAAGGTAGTTTCTGTCATCCTGAATCTGGACCTTTTTATCTAGTAGTTTCCTTCAGCGGCATGTGACTTATTTCTTCACTTTGTTAGAGCTTTTTTGAGCATGTAAATTGCAATGTTATCAGATAGTAACTCCCACCGTCATCAAACTGTTATCGTTACGACAACAGCTCTATTATAAAAATGAGCTGGAGTCGCTGTCCTAGCGACAGCAATGAGGATGGAGGGAGTATATTGCAACATTTTGTTCCGTGTTGATTTGATTTCAACTTTGCCATAGTTGCGGAATCCAGTAAGCCAAAGTGTGTTTTGAGCATTTTAACCATCTGACGTGTTATTCCATACAAACATGTAGCTAGTGTGCCCACAGATCTATCTGTGCAGGGATTTGCAGAATGACTTAACTATGCAGAGTTTGTGTTCTATCCTGTATATGTTGCATTTTTCAGTCGTATATTAGAAGGTGGCTACTATACTTCAGGGATTCTACTTTCACCCTGTAAAGTCATCAAATGAAGTAACATATATATTCTGGAGATAACAATATTCCTTAAAATAGCAACAGTTACAATAGGTTAGAATCTTTATGTGGAAATACCTTCGAGCATGCAAAGGAAAGGCCGCACAAGTCGTGGGAATCTTTCTGTGGAAATACCAGCCGAATGGATATGGTTCCCAAGCAGATTTTTTCCCAGTTGCATTCCTTTGCCCTAAAGCGATGGATCACCTTTGAATCTGCAATGCAAATTGATAACTTAATTCAATTACTATAACTTGATCTCTCTGAAAAAGCACTGTGCCTGTAGCTGTCAGGGGTCCGAGGATGCTACATTGGTTTGATATATTCTCGGCGGCGCTGCGTCGTCCTGCCTTTTGAACAAAGCCGGCAACGGCATCTATCTTTTGCTTCCTTGATGCGCTAGTAAGTCTGTCAGTTGTTGCTAGATTCCTCTTGCAAACCAAAGCATGTTGGCCTTTGCCTTGACATACTTGGAACAGACACCCCGACGACCTTCTCAGGAAGGTCAGATCAACACAACGGAGATGAACTACAGTTGGTTTACCAATAGGCTGACGATATACCAGGGACTGTCGACGAGGATACGAGCTCATTATCTGAAATTATAATATAATCCACAGCAGAAGCTGATTGGGATGCAAAAGCTGCTTTTATGCACCAGGATTATGAGCATCCAAACCACTGCAGAGACAACTTTGTGGCTCATGTTGGGAACAGCAGCATAAAAATGCAGATATCTGAATAACTAGAGTCCAGGTTCCAGTAAACAAACCCGAGCTGAACGGAGATAATTCCTTTCAGGGAACGTGTACAAAAGCATTTCCCCAGCTGTTTCATTGGGATACGGTTGATCTCGCTTCTGCATTTAGGATTTCAAGTGGGGACAGAAAACTGTCTGCAAACCCATCGTTCTTGTCTTTAGGTTCCAGCAGCTGAACTGAGGTCTGAGCCCAATAGTTCCAGTCAGCAACGTGAACTAGCAGTAGCATATAATCTGTAGATTCTGTATGGTCAAACAGCGGCCTGAAGTTGAGCTATGACATCGGCATCCAGATATGCCAAATCAAGTTCAGAGTATGTAATGCTGAAGATAGAGGTCGACTTGCTTCAGCCTGATGTAGTTCTCGCACTTTGCTTCAGTTTTCACATCAACTATTTGCTTAAAAAGAGGTTATGCAGTTGGTGATCTCCTACTGGTCGATCGAATTTCCAGCCACGAAAACAGCTACCGGACGGCAGCCGGGCGCTCTTCGGGCAGCTCCTCTGGGGTGGTTGTTCCGCAGCACCCCTGGAGCTGTTGGTCGATTGGTCTCCTTCAAGCAGAGCCACATGCCGTAGACAATAAAGTTGACTTGAATAATGGCAGTGGCGCTTATTAGTAGTCTGTCACCTGCAATCTACCATGTGTCATTCCGATCATCACCGATCGTTCACTGGACCTCTCTGTTCATTGTAATCGATCCGTTTCTTCCATCTCCGGCGCGTCGCCAACTCACATCATTTCGGTCGGAAACGAAGCATGGTTCAACATTTTTCAGATTCAAGGGCAAATTCCCTCCATGAAAGCGATGTGCATGCACATGTATGTAGAACGCATCATGCATGCTTTGTTTTTCTCTTTACCCTGGAGCAAATGGAACAAGACTCAATTTGCAAAAAAATAAGAAAGGAACAAGACTCATGGCACCATATATGTAAGCTTTATTATTACTGCCATCATCAGACGTACATGGCGCATGCATCCTGATGAGCCCTTTTACTGGTTTCCTAGCTAAGTCTTTCAGTGGAACCCAAAAAAAAAAGGAGGGGAAAAAGAGGAACGAAAGGGGAAAAGAAAAGATAAAAAGGAGAAAGCAAAAGAGGAAAAATTTACATTGGCAAAAGAGGAAAAATTTACATTGGCAACCAATTCTATGCTACGTACGTGAAAATTTGTGCGTACATAATGACTGGTGAGAGGCTTCAACCTATATATGCATGTCCGTGGGGACATTGGGTTCATGATGCAAAGTAAGTGAACGGCAAAAATAGTTCATCTTTGGTCGTTGTAGGCGAAGGTATATATGCATGCGTGATGTACTACTTGATGGCCTTTGCATTGTAGCAAAAATGGCGATGAAACTCTCCACCTATGCAGCATTTCAGTTTCAGGAAACTGGGCTCCTTTGGGACTGTCAGGGGCCTCGTTGACCTGTCGGCACAAAATTGACGATGCAGGAATTAGTTTCGCAATTAAGAGTTTTCCATATTGAAAATGTTTTTATAGATATTTCTTGTCAATGCTTAAACAGTAGCTGGCCATTGACAATCGGCTGCTTGTACTATTTTAATATTCATGTTATTTTCTCTTTCCGAAGAAACTGAGTCGATCAATATCAATTCATGCACGTATAAACAACTACCAACTTAATTATGTTTATCTGTTCTAAAAGCTAATAAAGTGCATTGTACTGTGTCCTTTAGATTCTTATCATAGCCCTCGAGCAATCTTGTCTTCTTTAGCCGTAGTTTTTTTTTATTGTCGTGCCTCAGTATTCTGTTCAACTAATAAATGATGATTTGGTGAACCATTTATTTCTCTCTTCCAGCAAGCATCAGTGATATGTGTGCTCATGATATATGATCATATAATAATTGCCTTTGTGGGTGGAATGGCTTGTCAAACGCTGGCATGAGTTGCGCCTTCGGAACCATCTCCTTCCTCATCATCTTTATCTCCCGTTCTTCCATCACCTGCACACATGCCACATTTTCTCCTTGAGAATACAATCTATAAAACCTTCGATATCAGACAACATAATTCAGAAACAAATATAAGATGTCTGGCATGTGTTTGAAAAAAAAATATATTAATTGCACTTGTATGTGCACAGTACCTGTGCTAACTTCTCTTCAAATCTCCTAATGATTTCTTGGGTATTTATCTTGCTTGCTACCTGATATTATCCTCAAAAGTTAGTAAATTTGTGGGATCAGTATGTGTATATGTAGCTAGCTAGCTAGAATTATCTGCAAAACCTGATAATTGAATCCGGCTCGCCTGATCGCTCTCTCCTCAGTGTGAAGCCTAAAGTAGCTCAGTGGCTGTTCATGTCTTGGTGACCTCTGATATTGCAAGAGAAAACAATATAGAAATAACATAAACATCTTTTCACGATGATAAAATACTACAGAGTAAAAAAATATTAAGTGAACCTTGGGTGAGGTTTGTGAAGTTGGAGAACGGCGTTTGCCCTCATCATGAAGCATCAGGTCTTGACCTCCTTTCCTAACGTTTTGCACTTCATTTTTCCGTCCTCGTGACTATATATACAAATAGATCAGCACAGTACGTTCAGATATACAGTGGTTATAAGCATCCAACCCTGACAACAACAGGTTATCTCATTTTACTCGGACGTTAGAAAGGTACAGCTGCAGCATTCCTTCTTGTGAAGCCATACCACTTTGACAGTTAGCTACTAAAATATTGATCGTAGCAAACAAAGATACGCCTTTCACGTATTTGAGGATTAGTTTTCAGTGGAAAGAATCAAAATGATCGATGGGGACATTCCATCTTAAAAAAAACTGTCCCTGTATTCTTTGGGCCATTGCATAGAAAGGGACCATAACTGAACTAAAAGCTAAGCATGATATCCCTCCCCCCCTCCCCACCCAAATACTATTTTGGGACCTACCCAGTTTGACCATATCTGGGCTACAAAAGTAGTTTGGACACTTGAAATGAAACTCCACCATGATCATTATTTTTGTATTATTGAGACTATATTATGAGTCATTTTCAGAATATCTAGGCTACAAATTATATTTATTTAAGAATATGTTGTTATGGAAATATATAGTAGTACCTTATCTAAGCATGGTTGTTAATTATTATTTCGTACCTCAGCAGCGTTCTTCTTATGGGGTGGAGATACTCCTCCATTTCTTACTGGGCTCTTGGCACCAGTATTGATTGTCGTGTTCTGAGTAAAGAAGAGTCAAAATTAAATAAAATTTTTATGAACAATCCAAATATATGGTGATCAGACGATACAGCAGTGGTTATAAACCTTTTTATTTTACTTCAATTTGGAGAAGGCACAGAGCAAGGTAGGCACAAAGTGAGGCTAGCGCTCACTTGCCACGAGCACAATGATACTAAACGCCATACAATCTTTTACTTCTATAGGAAGCCTTTAACTAACTTGAAAATAACTGACGTATGTAGAAGATAAGAGGGATAGATGTAAGTAAAATGATGAGATAACAAGACAAACCTATATGCCAGTCCAACTCTGTTAAACTCAAGTTGATCCTTTTTTAAAAAACGAAATCAAGGCTAGCATAGTTTAAGGGAAGCTCTAGACCGTGAGACCTTATGATAGATCAAGTTCTTGATGATGCTTGAAAACTCAAAAACAGTTTCCGGACTAAGTTTTTTTTTATGAAACAAGAGGGACGACAGCCACTACTGGTTACTATATTTGAAAACAAAATAGCAAAGTTTGATTTCATACACAGTCCTTTCTCACCATAAGATTGGCACGCGTATATGTGCATGGCTGAGTGGCTTGATACGTTACAGACACAGACCCACAATATAACATGCATGGAGCCCTAGGCGAACACTAACAAGCCTTATCAATGCAAGCAAGTATACACAAATGCAAGACATATGTTGCTTGTGTCCTAACCTTAGGGGATGTGGCCTTCCTTGCCTTCTCTATCTCTCTAGCCATCTCTCTCTGTTATTGCACCGCAGGGTTGCAAGTGAGTATGGACCTGATGAGGAAACAGCCAATAGTTGCACCAATATATAGGGCTAGATGGCTCCATGCCAATGCATCCATGCAAGCATGAAGCATCTCTGTAGCTAGATAGCTTGCTGGATAAGAGCCAAGTGCACACTGAGATTGGTAGCTTTCAGCCTTGCTGTGCCACTTCACCAACCATACATCCTTCTTTCCATAGAAGACTCTAGCTAATAAGCCTCTAAAACCAAGTCACTTTTAGCTTCCCGTATCAGGCTTGTCAGGACTATGTGTCATGCTTTGTTAAATCCTACCAACCGTCTGATAAAACACAGCCATCAAGGGAACAAGGCTAACAAACTTTGAGGTGGGACTGAAACTTCTTACGTGCGTATCTGATCGTGACTGAAAATTGATAACATTGTGTGGCTACGTAGATAACGGTTCACGCAGTCACCTCTCTCAATCGTTCACTCTCTGAAGTTTTGTTATGGCCATGAGCCATGCAGGTTGAAGCTTCCTAAAGGGTCATGGTCTGAGGAGCAAGCTGACAAAGATCCTTCTGCTTGAGACTTTTAACAACCTCAACATTGCCAAGGCAACAGACTGATAGCATGATTGTTACGGTCTATCTTTTTGGCATATTCA